>RCWM02000926.1:0-259136 GCA_003667255.2 Euschistus heros | reverse complement strand
AACCACCAGGCTTCTTCAGCGATTCCAGGACTCGATGCTCAGGAAGATCGTCAGAACAACCTCTCTGAAGAAAACAAACTCCCCGGCTCTGCATGACTTCTTCGACCTCCCGACGATCCCCAAGCTCATCCGAAGACGCCATATCCGTTCCTGACCAATCCCCTCTTCAGTATCATTACTCCAGCGCCACCTCCCGTCCGTTGGCAGAAAACATTCTTTTTTTTTTTTTTTTTTTTTTTTTTTTTTTTTTTTTTTTTTTTTTTTTTTTTTTTTTTTTTTTTTTTTTTTTTTTTTTTTTTTTTCTGAGTCCTCTAAAAAGAACAAAACAAAATGATATTAACACATGCATAGATAAACATATATATACATTATAAGAAATTGAACGAAATTATTTACCTTTTTCTACCAATCCTACCTGGTATTTTAAGAAGTTTTGAGATGAAGTTGTTTGGTGCTGAAAAGATCCTTAAAAAGGCTTGGATATGATTAAAAGTGAGGTGAGGATACCTCTATATCAATATAATAACAACCTTATAACTAACCTAAAAACTAACTTAAACTAACTATTTACATATTTACAATTTAGTCATATTGTGATGAAATCACAATATGATGTTAGTCGGTTTTTTATGACCCTTTCTGCCCTGCCATCTGGCAGGAAGGGGTGTTGGTGTAATGGAGCGGAAGAGAGGATTAAAGGAAGTGGGGAGGTTGTCGTAAAACTTTATGTGTCGTCTTGTGATCTGTTCTTGTATGGTTTCAAGCTGGAGGAAATCGTGAATGTGTTTCATGTTACGACGTTCAAGGGATGTGTTTTCGGCAAATCTTCTGTAAGACGCTGTTTTGAAATCTTTGTAGTGAGTTGAGTGTAGTGGGGTATAAGTATTGAAGAAGTGGTGCGCCGTGAAGGAGAGATGGTCTCAGTACGGCTTTGTAAATGAGTATTTTTAGTCTGAGTGAGAGACATGGTGCACGGAGAAGGTGTCCTAGCTGATATGTGGTCGTTCTTGTTGTTTGTATTCGGTGTTTCACGTGTGGTGAATATGAGAGTTGTGATTCTAACTTGATACCTAAATAAGTTAGATGTTTTTTAGTCGTTATAGTCTGTCCGTTTAATATTGGCTTTGTTCTTTTCTTTTTGAAAGAAAAGGTGATCGCGTCTGTTTTACTGGTATTGATGTGTATGTTTATGTCCTTGAGGAGTTGAGTGATCTTTTGGGCTGCGTTTTGAGCGGTTTGCATAGCACGCTTTCCGTTCATGCTAGCTGAGTAGATGGCAATATCGTCTGCATAGGCAGCTATCTGGACATTTTTAAATTTGGTGGCAACTACGTGAGCTGTATATATGTTGAACAGTATAGGCGCGAGCACGGACCCTTGTGGTACTCCACAAGTGACCGGCTGAGGTGGTGATAATTCATTATTAACACGGACTGAGAAGGTCCGGTTGCTGATGTAGCTTCCTATAATGTCAACCAGCTGGACGGGGAAATTGTACCGCCTAAGTTGGCTTATTAGTATGGAGTGAGACACGGAGTCGAACGCTTGCGTGCAGTCTAATGAGATCATAGCAGTGGCAAGGTTTTTCTTAGTTTTTATATTGTAGTTTAGCTACATGGTGGTAGCAACTGACACCTTTTGAGAAACCGGTTTGCTCTGGAGGAATGATATCGTTTGAGTCGCAAAATTTCCGAACATGGATATGGATGAGTTTCTCGTATATTTTCGAGATATGGTTGAGGAGGCTGATGGGTCTATAGTCGTCAGGGATAGCCCCTCGTTTTTTTTGGGTTTGAGGAGTGGAACCACTATGGCATGTTTCCACTGGGACGGAAAATAGCGAAGGCGGGAACACGAATTTAGGATGTTAAGTAGAAACATGAGGGTTTTCCACGGTAGTTGTTTAAGAAGAATACTGGGTATGTTGTCTTGTCCTGAGGATTTGTTTCCCTTAGTGTATCTGAGGATTGTTTTTAATTCTTTAAATGTTGGAAAAATAGTGTTTTGATTAATATCTGTCGAGGGGTTATGTGTGTAAACCGTGTCTGTACGTGCAGAGTCACGCTGGGTGTAGTAATCGGCCAAGATTGATGCCTGATCAGCAGGGGTCAGGAGCTCATCTCCTTTGGTTATTTTTACCGATTTGGATTTGGTGTTATGACTTCTAACCAATTTCCAAAATTTGCGGGGATCATCATGGGTCCGGCGGAGTTGGTCATGCCATAGGGATGATTTCCACTGTGACATGAGGGAAGTGATCTGTCGCGTGAGGCTATTTATGATGGGCTTGTACATGGGGTCTTGTGTCCTGTACCAAGTGTTTTTAATGTTGTTTCGTTGTTTAATGAGTGTTAGTATGTGTTTCGGTGGTGTACGAAGATGTATGGGAGTTGGGTGAAAGGTGGGTATTGACACTTTCGCGGCGTCTTGTATGATTGTCTGTAATTTGAGTATGGCTTCATCTATTTCAGAAATAGATGAGAGCGGTGTAATGTTGGGAGTGTTAGTATAAGTAGTTTGTTGAAGGCTGTCAAAGAATTTAACGTGTCTCCGTGAAATAAAGTCTGTCACCTTTGGTAAGTCTAGGGTTGTATGCAGTACATCAGTTTTTGTCCTCTGTAATGTTGTACCCTGCACTATCATTCTCAGTACTCCGTTCTGAAACTGTTAGAGTCTCTTTGCTGTTGTGTGTGAGATATTTGCCAGCATTGGAGCTCCATAAAGGAGAGCTGGTCTCAATATAGATTTATATATCATTAATTTTAGGCGGAGTGAAAGGTTCGGTGACCTCAATAGGTGATTTAGTCTGTAAGACTTTGTCCTCACTGTCTTGAGCTTACGATGGCAGTGGCCTGATAGTGTAAAGTGTCGGTCAAGTGTGATGCCTAAGTACACTATACTGCCCGCTGGCCTTTTCGTATTTCTTGCTACCGTATAGGTTTTAGGGAGTGAGCGTTTATTTTTCTGGAAAGAAAAAATGATATTCAATCCTTCCAATTTCTCTGTAATTTGATCACACACTGCCTCCGCCTGTCGTAGAGCCCTCGTGGCGTTTAATGAGCTACTATAGATAGCTATATCATCGGCGTAAGCTGCCACAGTCGCTTTTTTGTATCTCGCTCCAACAGTTTCAGCCGTATAAACTGAAAATAGTACAGGGGAAAGCACAGACCCTTGAGGGACCCCACATGTGAGTGAAAAATCTTCGGATAATACCTCGCCTACTCGCACTCTAATTGTTCGCTGATCTAGGAACGATTTTAGCAACGTATATAGCTGTTCCGGAAATTCGTTTTCCTGCAGTGTCTTACATAGAAGCCTATGTGACACAGAGTCAAACGCCTCCGTACAGTCGATCGATATCATAGCAGTTGCCTCATTCTTAGCCATGTTCTGTGTCACTTCCGCCTGTAACTTTATTAGATGGTGCTCTGAGCAGAGGCCGGCCTGGAAACCGGTCTGTTCGGGTGGGATAAGAGCTACTTCTGAGCAGTACGTTTTGAGAAAATTAAGAATTATTTTCTCAAAAACTTTGCCCAGGTGCGGAAGTAAGCTGATAGGTCTGTAGTCGGCTGGCTGGGTACCGTTCTTCGCGGGTTTCAATAGCGGAAAGAGTATAGCTTTCTTCCATGACTCTGGAAAGTAACGTAGCCTCTGGCATGAATTGTAGAGATTAGTCAGGTGAGCTATTCCTCTTCGGGGTAACTGCTTCAATAATATTGTTTGTATTCCGTCATGGCCTGGAGCTTTATTCCCTCTTGAATGACGTAAGATGGCCTTCAGCTGTTTTGGGGTCACAAACATATAATTATTTCCATGATCTTCTTCTGGTATTTCAGTCGGGTCCTCTGTTCTCCTGTTGATCGTTTCGCGGTAGCAGTTTGCAAATTGTAATGCCTGCTCCTCCGCTGACAGCAGTCTATCACCTTCGCGCAGCAACGTTGAGCTCCTCTTTCTCGTAGCCGTCTTCAGCAACTTCCAGAATTTTCGATGGTCCCCATGGGTAGCCCGCAGTTTCTCATGCCATAAAGACGTCCGCCATTGCCTCATTAGATTTCGAATTTGAGTTGTGAGAGAGTTAACTACCCTCTTCACTTCAAAATCTCTAGTTCTATACCACTTATTCTTCCACTTATTGTGCAAGGCGATAAGTGTCAGAATGTGTTCTGGCGGTGGACGTAAAGCTGATGGAAGTGGACAGAACTTCGGTATCGCTATGTCAGCGGCTACCCGGATGGTCGATGTAAAGAATTCTATGTAATCATCTATCTCTTTCTTCGTGCGAAGAGCAGGGACGGTAGACAGTTCGTGATAGACCTGCGCTTTATAAAGATCCCAATCTGCTTCAACATATTTATATTTGCTTGGGGCCGGTAATGGAAACAAACCATTTAACTGATAAAGAACAGGTCTATGATCTGATGTAACGAAGTCCAAAGCAATGCAGTCAGTAAGACGATGGGGCTGCCTCGTGAGCAGGAGATCAACCGTTGATCTATACATCGAGTTTGACCGATGTCTGAATGTATGACTGTTGGGATGAACCACGGTATAGGAGGTTTTCAAAATGCTCTTCCCAGCACCATTTGATGTTTTGTTATTCCAGGAAGTGTGGCGAGCATTGAGGTCACCAACGATCCAATGGTTTGTCCGACGTGCACACTCATTTATGAGCCGAGAGAACTCAGTTAAAGATGACCTAGGTCTCCTATAAACCGCTGTGATGATGGTGGGCTTGTCTAGTAGGACCTGGACGGTCTTGTGGTGTATCTTTGGATCGTTAATGGTCACTGGGGTGGGGATTTCTCTCCACCTAGTGCCATATCTTATGCCTATAAGGACTCCTCCAGTTGGTTCAGATATAACGTCTCCCGCTATTTCGTATCCCGGCAGCCGTATGTGCCGGAAATTCGTCCGGATGTCGGTGAGGATCACTACAGTGGGTTGGGTCTGTGCTATAAGGGCGTACACTTCCATAAGTTTAGGCATTAGTCCGTCCGTGTTGAAATTTAAGAGGGTCAGTGCTGAATTCATTTCGGCACAAAACCTGAGAATAGTTCTATAAGTCTGGTAATCTGTTGTGTCAGTGTGGTGATGGAGGTTTTTAAATCCTCCGCCCAAGGTGGTGGTTTATCCATTATTGTCTGTCTGTCCCAATAATTGTCCATTTGTCTGTTGCGTGTTTGTCTGTTGTCAGATTGTTTGTTGATAATTAGAGGTGGTTGGGGCAAAGAATGTGCTAGGGAAGTTCGTGGAAAATCTTGAACTTGTGGATGCTGGGCCTTCGTTGTTCCCGATGTGGTCTTCGCTCGTAGAGCTACCTTCTTCTTCAGTTCTTCAATCCTTTCAAGTAACAGCTTTCTGGCTGAACACCCGGTGAATGATGCTACATGATCATCTCCACAATTGGCACATTTAACCGGAACAGTCTTCCGAGGACATTCAGCGATTAGGTGAGGCCCTGCACACCTCACACAGGTAACTGCTCTTCCGCAGTAGTTTTTTGTGTGCCCGAACAGCTGACAACGGTAGCACTGTATTATTCCTTTTCTGCCTTGGTATACTTTGGCGTTGAATCGAACTCGATTTATAGTACCCAGCTTCAGTATATCTTCTAATTTCACGCTTGCTGTAGTCGTCACTAAAATTAGAGGAAGGTCATGTTTTCCCCCATTTATATCACTTTTTTGGAGACGACGAACGTCCAAAATTCCTTGTAATTTCACTCCTAACTCTTCTTGAACGTCTGTTACATCGTGATCTATGTCTAAATCATAGATAACGAATTTATTGTTCTTCGGTCCGTTTCTTAATGAGTAGGTGTGGAACGGGCTTTGGTTAGCGCGAAGATAACCTGATATTTTACAGTGTTCTTCTTGAGTTTGAGGAAATATTCGTATACCTTCCCGCGCCTTCTGTATTTCAAATAGTTGAAATCCCGCCGTATTCAATTCTACTGCAGCCTTTCTCGTGCTGGTGACACCAGAAACCACAATAGGTGGTATTCTTTTAGGAACATTGCAACTATCACTGTTATCTCTAAAGTTAAGTACCTCAAATGAATTAGCGGTACTTACCTGGAAATCAGGCTGGGTATTTGGCTGACGGCATACCTTCTTTGGCTGGATGAAGCCGTCCTCTTTTTCTAATTTTGTTTTCCCAGTTGAAAACTTAGAAGAGCTGGCTACACCTTCTTCAGTAACCACATCCATTGTGTCACACTTCTAGTGTCCACAAACAAAGATATTGTGGTATTTGCATTAAATACCACTACAAAAGTTTTTCTATTAGGTTTAATTGCCACAAAATATCTAAAAATTAAATTTAAAGAAAATATAACCTTAGATACCATGCAACGGTAACCATATGACTCATTAAAAATCAGTGATGTGACTATAGACATCTCAAGTTTTTATTAGTGTTAGTTTTAGTTTTTAGATTTTAGTTTTTCTCATTAATTGGGTGTGCCCCAACACCCATATTATTAATAACTATTATGACAATCAAAACACTTCCAGGACTCACCAATTCAAGTTCGGCCTTAGAATGTATTTCTCAATACAGTAAAAGGCCAACTTATTATCTTTCTGCCCCCTTACCAACACATCCTTGTTTATTAATTCCACAGGGGCTAGGAACAAAAAAAAAAAAAAATATATAATTTCCAGTCGGCCTCCTGATATTTGAACTTTTTCTCTTTAGGGCTGTCCATTTTGCCTTCGATCTCATAAATCACTGGTCGATGATCAGATGATATGAAATCGAAGACATTACAGCCTGTAAAACGATGGGGCTGTCTTGTAAGCAGGAGGTCGATGGTGGATGTAAATCCTGAGCCGGCGTGTCGAAAGGTGTGAGTTGATGGGTGTATAACTGTGAAAGTAGTTTTCGTCAGTTGTACACCCGCTCTGTTAATTTTTGTATTATGCCAAGAGGTATGCCGAGCGTTGAGGTCTCCTACTAGCCAGTGGTTTGTTGTAGTCCCGCATGCGTCGACTAGTTGCCGGAGCTGACTTAGCGAACCTTTTGGGCGGCGATACACAGCTGTGATTAGTGTTGGCTGTCGAAGTATCACTTGGATTGTAAGGTGACTCATAAGGCTGTCAGTGACGTTGAATGGTGGTGGCATTTTTTTCCATGGTACACCATGTTTGACAGCTATTAAAACACCGCCATGCGGGTCGTGCTGGTCGTCAGTTATGGCAGCATAGCCGAGCAAGCGGGGTGGATATCCGAGTAGTTTGGTCTCAGTCAGAACCAGAACGGTTGGCTGAGCCATACCCAATAGCGCCTCTATTTCTTCTACTTTCGTAGAGAGGCCTCGACAGTTGAAGTTAAGTAAAGTGAAGCCTCTCATTGGCGGTTGGCCAGCCCCACTACTACTTGTACTAAGGTTTTCACCTGTTCTATGAGGTCTCCAACTGAACTAGTGACTGTGTCTGTTATATGTGTCATTAGTCGTTCAACCCAAGGAGGAGGGTCCTCTGGATCTGAGCGAATAGGAGGGCTGGTCGGTGGTGGAGGGGTGGGGGGTTGTGGCGGTCCCTGATTGGTCCGGTTAGGATCTCGTGTCTGAGACCCTGTAGATTCCGGCCAATTTTTTTTTTTTTTTTTTTTTTTTTTTTTTTTTTTTTTTTTTTTTTTTTTTTTCTAAGCCCCTATTAGATGTATACATGTGTTTGTTGATTTCTTAAGGTATGGCCTTTTTCTGCACTGTGTGCACTGTAAGGCCTACAGAAAGTTTTGTTGAATTGTTCTGATGTTTTATTATTGAGCAGAAAGATAATGTTTAGGTGATGGGGCTCACCTAAACCTTGTTGTTCAACTTAAAAACTAATTAATTTTTTTTTTTTTTTTTTTTTTTTTTAATAACTATACTAACTAAAAATATCACTATTTAATTTAACTAAAATAACTAAAGGAAAATGTCTTTGAGGTCACATTTCTGACCTGTGGCCAGTGGCACCTGATTGGCCCGTTGGTCCGGTGGGCTCTGATTGGTCCGTTGGTCCAGTGGGCTCTCATTGGTCCAAGTTGCTGTCTTCATTGCGGTCCGTTTGTTGCCAGCGGACCGGGGGTGGCGCTGGTGTTAATGTCTTGAAGAGGGGGTTTGTCAAGAACTGCAGGGAGTCCAGGAACTTGACGTGTCTGCGCTGAATGAATTCTGGAACGGTGGGAAGATCGAAGATCTCGTGAAGGTCTTCTGTCTTCTTCTTCTTCAGGGATGTGGTCCTCGTCATCTTCTTCAGCATGGAGTCCTGGAACCGCTGCAGGTGCCGTCTTGTTCCGTCTGAAAGGCGGGTGAGAAGAGGGGCACCGTACAGGAGGGCAGGTCTCAGCATGCTTTTGTAGATGCAGAGTTTGAGACGGAGGGAAAGTGCTGGAGAGGATAGGAGGTGGTGGAGGCGATAGGATCTTTTTCCTCACTTTGCGGTGTGTCCTATAACAGTGAGCTGAAAATTTCAGCCCTCTATCGATAGTGACTCCCAAGTAGACGATGGAGTTGGAGGGGGCAATGGTGGTGTTTGCCACTCGGAGGGTCTTCGGCAGTGTTGACCTTTTCCCACGTTGGTGTGAGAACACTACGCAGTCCGTTTTGGCTGGATTTACTTGGATGTTAAGTGAATCCAACCGTCGAATTATCTCTCCACAGACTGTTTCGGCCTGACGTAGTGCTCTAGTGGGGTTTATGCTGCTGCTAGTGATGGCAATATCGTCGGCAAAAGCGGCTACTGTCGCTCTACCGTAGTTTTTGCCAACCACTTCAGCAGTGTAGATGTTGAACAACACTGGAGATAGTACTGCTCCTTGTGGCACACCGCAAGTGAGAGGTACTGAGTGAGAATGGACGTCACGAACCCGCACAGTGAGACTTCTCTCACTGAGAAAGGAGACAATGACTCCATAGAGCTGCTCAGGGCATTCCAGGTCTTCGAGTTTTCTGCATAAGATCCCGTGAGACACGGAATCGAATGCTTTCGTGCAGTCTATGGAGATCAGCGCTGTTGCAGTATTCCTATTGAAGTTTGAGCACGCCTCAGTTTGTAGCTTCATCAGGTGGTGTTCAGTGCTGAGACGTGCTTGGAAACCCGTTTGTTCAAACGGAATGACTGAGTTCTCCTCGCAAAAGTCTCGTAGATAATTGAGAACAATTTTCTCGTAGACTTTTCCGAGGTGAGGCAACAGGCTGATTGGCCGGTAGTGTTCTGGCTTGTCTCCTGTCTTTGCCGGCTTGAGGAGTGGAAACAGTATTGCGTGCTTCCACTGAACAGGGAAGTATCTTAACCTCAAGCAGGAGTTGTACAGGTTCGTGAGGTGCATTATTCCTTTTCTGGGGAGCTGCTTGAGAAGGACTGTCTGGATCCCGTCATGTCCAGGAGCTCTGTTCCCCTTTGTTCTCCGTAGGATTGCTTTCAGCTGTTTAGGGCTGATAAACATGAAGTTGTTCTCCTGGGCCATGGACGGGGGAGGTTCAGCATCGGTGGTCCTGTTTGTGATATCCTCTCTGTAGTGCTCAGCAAGCAGCTCCGCTTGATCGGCAGGGGAAAGGAGTCGGTCTCCATCGTGCAGGCGGATCGTTGAAGTTTTCTTGACTGCAGACCTGGTGAGTTTCCAGAACTTCCGGTAATCATTATGGGTTGCCCTCAGTTTGTCCTGCCAAGTGGAGGTTTTCCATTGGCGGAGCAAATTCTTGATTTGGGTGGTGAGGGCGTTGAGGGCTACCTTGATGTCTTGATCCCGGTTCCTGTACCACTTATTTTTCAGATTCCGCCTGCTCGATATGAGAGCCATGATATGAGGAGGGGTTTTTTGGAGGTGAGGTGGAGAAGGACGGAAGGTGGGGATAGAGGAGTGGGCAGCCTCGAGGATGATGTCACTGAAGGCGTTAATGAAATTATCGACTTCCTCTGGTGAGCTGAGCGGTTGCACCGACGGTAGTCTATGGCATATTTCTGTTTTGTATTTGCCCCAGTCTGCTTCTTGATATATGAATTTTTCTGGGGCTGGCTCGTCCCTCCTTCCTTCTAATTCGTAGATCACTGGCCGGTGATCTGAGGTGATGAAGTCAGTCACCGTGCAGCCAGTGATTCTATGTGGCTGTCGTGTTAGAAGGAGGTCGATGGTGGATGGGTAACCATTAGAGTAGCAGCGGAAGGTATGGGTGTCAGGGTGGACCACCGTGAAGGGGGTTTTGGCTAGCACCCTGCCCGCCGCATTTGTCCTCGTATTGTGCCATAAACTATGTCGGGCGTTGAGGTCTCCGATCACCCAGTGATTGGACTTTGCCCCGCAGGCTCGTAGAAGGCTCTTTAGCTCCACAAGAGAACCCTGTGGACGCCGATATACCCCTGTGATGAGGGTTGGCTGCCTCATCAACACTTGAACAGTCAAGTGGCTAATACGTTTGTCCGTAATAGCCAGGGGTTCGGGCATTTTCTTCCATGGTATTCCGTGGCGGATGGCTATGAGGACACCTCCATGAGGGTCTCTAGAGTTATCCGTGGCCACGGTATATCCTTGGAGAAACGGTGGTGGTCCGAGCACTCTGGTGTCCGTGAGTACTGCCACTGTGGGTCGTGTCAGTGCCAGCAGTGCTCGAAGTTCTTCGGTCTTCGGGCAAAGTCCATTGCAATTGAAGTTTAAGACGGAGAAAGAATTCATGGCTGGTTCTGTCTCGTCATAACTTGCACCAAGAGGGTGATCTGTTCCGCAAGGTTCTGGAGGAGTGCCATTTCACTGACTGACTTGAGGGTCAAAATTAGAGCCATTGGTATATCTCACTTCTCCGCCAATAACTCAAAGAAGGAGACGAGATTGTACCTCAACACAGAAACGGACCACGCTAAAGCAACCCTACTGCTGAGGTCAGACCAGGCAGTGCAATTTCATTCATTCGCATCCAGAGGCACACAACGTTCCAAGAAATTTATAAAGCACGGGTATGACCTCGATCATCCCGTAGCCGACATTACTGAAGAACTTAAGGAACGCTTGCCCGGATTTATACTGGCGAGGAGACTCACCAGAAGAGAGGGAAACAACGAGCCCTACCCCGTTGAGGGCATTTAAGTGATTACGGACCCCACAACGAAGATAGAAGACTTGCAAAAACTGAGAGTAGTGAACGACATTCGTTTTAGGGTCTCCGTCTTTAAAGAAGAGGGCGGACCTGTACAGTGCCGCCAATGTCAAAATTTCGGCCACACGATGAAGTACTGTGGCCGAACATGTAGATGTCCCTGGTGTGGAGGCCCGCACCTCATCGAACAATGCCCTCAACGGCAAGTGGCCTCTCCTATATGCCCCAACTGCCAGGGCGCGCACCCAGCTTCTTCAAGAGACTGCCCACACCGTCAAGGTCTCCTCGCCCAGCGAAGACAGAAGACGGTCATCACCACGGCGATCAACCCGGCACCAGCGCTGCGCCAGAGTTAAATGAAAGAAACTTTCCAGCAGCCCGCCCGACCCGCACAGACTTCAGCTTCTCCCAAGCCTCAGGTGGAGCAGCTCCTCGCAGAAATCCCGGTACAATCGGCACCATCCAGCCAACACTGGCCTCTCAGCCAGTACAAATCAATTTACCACCTCCGGATCCTGACCAGACGGACAACACAACCAATCTACTCCTCAACCGGCTTTTCAATCGCATGGACGCCATGATGGAGATGATGACTACAATGATGCGCCTCATGACCAGGGTGATCGAGAAGCTCGATGATAAGTGAAAACGTTATCAACTTTAACGTCAGAGGCCTGCGTACATCGCAAGCTGAACTAGAGGTCCTACTTCTACAATATCGGCCAGCGGTGGTGGCACTGACAGACATCATGGTCCCCTCTACTCATCGACTCCACTTCACAGACTACACCACCTACAGGGAAAATGTACAGGGATTACAGGCAGTCGCCATCCTAGTGAGAAAAGACATACCATCTAGACTCATACCGAACCCCGTGAATTCTTGTGAGGGCTGCCACATCATCACAGTTGACGTGCGACTGAGAAATCGGTACACGTTCAGCTGTGTCTACAGAAGACCTCGGGCCAACTATACGTCTGTTCGCGGCCTGCTGCTTCATGCACAGGCCCGCAGCAGGTATGTTGTCCTGGGGGACTTCAACGCTCGCCACACGAGCTGGGTATGCCCTAACAACAATCCACTGGGCTCCGTCATCACAAGATGCGGCTCTCTGTCTTCCACCCAGGTATACACACTTTTCGACACAACGCCAACCCCACCCATACCTCGATACTGGACCTACTCCTCACCAGGGACATGCACAATATCACTGAGTGCCGAGCCCTGCCTTTCTGCAGCTCTGACCACCTCCCAGTGCTATACTCGTTCGAAGGAACTCCGGCCACACCAACTGCCACCAAGTACCTTCTGCACGAAGCGGACTGGAAGGGCTACAGGACCAGGATACAGGAATCGCTCCCCCCAGTGACACCGTGCCTGACCCCTGGTGAGATAGACACAGCAGTGGAGATCATGGTCGGTTGGCCTGCTCCATCATCTGTTGTGCCAGCATGGCTAGCTGCTGCACTACTCCTTGAAGGGCCATAGCGAAGCTGCGGGCAAAGTCCCTGGAGAAGGTCTCTCGAGGATGGTCTTCTTCTGGAGGCAAGTTGATTTGTTGAGGTTTCGATGCAGAATGAGCTGCAGATGGGGCTGGTAGGGGTTGACCCTATTGAGGTGGTGGAGGGGGAAGTACTACCGGTGGAGGGGGTTGAGATCTCGGTAGTGGGAGAAAGTCCATGGGCGTGGCTTGGGGGGCCGGCCTTGCTGGGCGTGGCTTAGTTGTGGTGGGGGCAGTCGTCCCTCTTCGGCCTTTACCGGTCGGACTCGTCTTTCCTCGGCTACCTTCGGTTTGGCGAGGCCTCTCATTGGTCCGCTGTGTGGACTCTGATTCTGATTGGGTTTTGGCTTTTCTCTAGCCACTTTTTTCTCTAAGGCTAGCCTGTGAGGGCACTTTCGAAAAGAAGCTACGTGCTCCTTTAGACAATTTCTACATTTGGGTTGCCCCTCCCTAGGGCATTGAGATATGTGGTGGTTTTCACCACACCGCACACATGCACGCTGATGTCCACAGTAAGCCTGCGTATGCCCAAATTGCTGGCATTTGAAGCATTGAGGTGGTAAGGGATCCTGGCGTGGGCGGTAAGTTTCTATTGTGTATCGGCATTTGCCGATGTATCTCACCTTTTCTTTAATCTCTTTTAAGGTCACATTTGCTGGGACCGTAATCAGTATGGGTAAATCGGGATTTTCTTCCCATCAGGCATTGTTTTTTGTAAACGTCTTATATCGTTTACTGGGATCGGAGTGAGGTCTTCTGCAACCTCGTCTAGAGTTATCCCCAGGTCTATATTTTTGATAATATATCTTGAGGGCTTAGGGGTAGATTGCTTGATAGCAAAGGTGTGATGCGGGAGGTCTGTGCTCCCAAGGCATTTGAGGACATGGGGCCGGTCGTTAATGTTAATGAGGTATATCATCCATCCCCCGTATTAATTTTTTCAGGCTGTAATTTAGGACCTTAATTTTAGTTAAAAATCCCCGTATTTCCGTGATGGGGCGTGCCTCCGTTATAATAATGGGTGGTACGTGTATTGACTTACTTGGGTTTTTTTCTGGTGCTGCTGGCTCTTGGATTTGGTCCAGAGGCTGGTATTTGTTCTTCGTTTCGGTAGTGGTTACCGTTGCTTTCTTCCTGGTACTGCGTGTCGCCCTCCTGGATGTTGGTTGGATAAAAGGAGTAGGATCTTCATCCTCCGTTTCTGTTAACGAGATGTTAGCCAACAGGGCTGGATCCATGCTAAATTAATGAAAACACTTCGCGTAATTTAAACAATAGTTCAATTAGATTAAAACATTCTCGGGAACAAAGCCCGAGAACAAAGACTTTGTGAACACAGACCTTGAGAACAAAGAACTTTGACACAAAGGACTTTAAACACAAAGGACTTTAACACATGAACTGATAAGACTGATAGTGCACTAACACAAACTCACACAAGCACGGCTAAACATGAACTCTCCTTTTTTTTTTTTCCATCACCACAGACTTCATGTTTAGCCTTGCTAGAGTGAGTTAGTGCGTGAGTCAGTGCTTTAACAGTAGTTATCAGTTCTTTGTCTCAAAGTCCTTTGTGTCGAAGTCCTTTGTTCTCAAGGTCTTTGTTCACAAAGTCTTTGTTCTCGGGCTTTTGTCCCGGGAATGTGCTAGTTATTAGACTTGTTTATTAAGTGTGGTGTTATACATTTAATTGCCATGGATCAAGCTCAATTGGCTGACATCCCAATTACAGACACGGAGGACGAGGATCAGACTCCGTTCGTAGAGGCCAAATCACGGCGGACGACACGCAGCCAGAAGAAGAAGGAAGCTGAAAACAAAATCACGGTCCAGAATAGATATCAACCCCTGGACCAAATCACAGAGGCAACAGGAGAACAAATTCCAAGTAAGTCAACTAAATCTCCTCCAATTATCATTACTGAGGGACGCCCAATCCATGAAATCCGCGGATTCATGACAAAAATTAAAATCCCGAACTACCACCTCAAAAAACTCCCACGGGGATGGATTATCTACCTTGATAACATTAAAGATCGGCCTCATGTGCTAAGAAATCTTAGCAACACCGACCTACCCCACCACACATTTGCCGCTAGGCAAAATAATGTAAAACCAAATAGGTTTATCATTAAAAATATAGACATTGCGGTGTCTTTAGAGGAAGTAGAAGAGGACCTCACACAAATACAACCCAGTGACATCAGAAGGTTGCAAAAAAACATCGCCAGATGGGTCTAAAACCCCCCTAATGCCCATACTGATTACTGTCCCTACCGGTATGACCGCTAAGGACATTAAAGACAAAGTGCGATACATCGCAAAATGTAGATATTCCATTGAGCCATACCGCTCCCGAAGAGACCCCCTGCCACCGCAATGTTACCGTTGCCAACAATTTGGGCACACCCAGGCCTACTGTGGACATGAGCCTGCTTGTGTCCGATGTGGTGAAAAGCATCATATTTCACACTGCCCTAGAGTAGGACAGCCAAAGTGTAAAAATTGTGAACAGGAACATGTGGCCTCATATCGCAAATGCCCGCATAGGGTGACCCTTGAAAAGCTCGCGGCTGACAAAAAGGCCAAGAACCAATCAAGAACCGAGTCCACACAGCGGACCAATGAGAGGCCTCCAACGAGCCTCCCCACTACAGCCCCGCCTCGTCCGACCGGTGATGGCCGAAGAGAGACGAGTGCCCCCTCCACCTCCACTGCCAAGCCACGCCCCACAAGGCCAACGCACCAATCCACGCCCATGGACTTTCCCCCACTACCGAGATCTCAACCCCCTCCACCGGTAGTACTTCCCCCTCCACCTCCTCGACAGGGTCAACCCCTACCAGCCCCATCTGCAGCTCATTCTCAATCGAAGCCTCAGCAGATAAACCTACCTCCTGAAGAAGAAGACCATCATCCTCAAGTGACCTTCTCAAGGGACTTTGCTAGGAGTTTCGCCCTGGCTCTACAAGGAGTTGTGCAGCAGCTTGCGGTGCTGGCAGAACAAATGATGGTGCAGGCCAACCGACCATGAGAGGCTTCTCCATTCTGAATTTCAACGTTGATGGGCTTTGCCCCAGAATCCACGAGGTCGAAATGCTATTGGCCTTGGTCCAGCCAACTGTTGCTGTCATCACTGACACTAGGTTGCTGGGCCGCCCGCCGCACTTCCAAGGATATTCCGTGGTGACTGACAACTCAGCCGAACTCCATGGGGGTGGAGTTCTCATCGCCATTCGCCACGGCATACCTTGGAAGAAAATGCCAGCACCGGCGACCACCACCTGCACTCTCTTAGGCCACCTCACCATCCAGGTCCTTATGAGACAACCAACTCTCATAACAGGAGTCTATCGCAGGCCGCGAGCATCCCTCGTCGACCTGCGCACCCTCCTGGATGCGTGTGCGGCCAAATCAAACCATTGGCTGGTAGGGGATTTTAACGCCAAGCACAGCCTATGGTATAACAACCAGGTAAACCCCGCTGGTAGAATCCTTGTGAAAACTAACTTCTGTGTAGTGCACCCAAATGCACACACATTCAGAAGCACTATCAACGGGGCTACCTCTACACTGGATCTCCTCCTCACGAGACAGCCTCACAGAATCACTGGGTGTACAGTAAACGATCTTATCACCTCAGATCACCGCCCAGTGATCTATAACATCGAGGGGGAGAGAGACGACCCCCATGCCGGAGAAATTTCTCTACCAAGAGGCAGATTGGGCAAAATATAAAACAGAAGTCTGCCATAGGCTGTCTACGGTGCCGACCCTACGCTCTGTGGAGGAAGTGGACAACTTCATCGAGTCCTTCACCAACATCATCACAGAGGCTGCCCGTTCTTCCATACCAACATTCCGTCCTTCTCCTCCATCCCTGTAAACCTCCTCCTCACATCATGTCCCTCATCTCGAGTAGGCGGAACCTGAAGAACAGATGGTACAGAACCAAAGATCCGGACATCAAGCGAGCCCTCAACGCCCTCACTACGCAAATCAAGAACCTGCTCCGCCAATGGAAAACCTCCATTTGGCAGGACAAGCTGAGGGCAACTCATGGCGACTACCGGAAATTTTGGAAACTGACCAGATCTGCTGTGAAGAAGACCTCCGCGATCCGCCTACACGATGGGGACAAGCTCCTGACACCCAAAGAACAGGCGGAGCTGCTAGCAAACTACTATCGGCAGGACATCACCAACCGGACTGTCGACACAGAACCCCACCCGGTCATGATCAAAGATAACAACTTTATGTTTGTCAGCCCCAAACAACTAAAGGCCATTCTCAGGCGAACAAAGGGTAACCGAGCACCTGGTCATGACGGGATACAAACCGTATTGCTAAAGCAGCTCCCCCGTAAAGGAATAGCTCACCTCACGGGCCTGTACAACGCCTGCCTGCGGCTGAGATATTTCCCAGAGACGTGGAAACACGCCATCTTATATCCTCTTCTCAAGCCGCCCAAGAATGGAGACAAGCCAGAACATTACCGGCCAATCAGCCTGTTGCCCCACCTCGGAAAAGTCTACGAGAAAATTGTTCACAATTATCTACGAGACTTTTGCGAGGAACATTCAGTGATTCCTTTTGAACAAACAGGATTCCAGGCACGTCTCAGTACCGAACACCACCTTATGAAGCTCCAAACTGAGGCGTGCACCAACTTCAACAGGAACACTGCAACAGCGCTGATCTCCATAGATTGCACAAAGGCATTCGATTCCGTCTCACATGGAATCCTATGTCGGAAACTAGAAGATCTTGAATGCCCCGAGCAACTCTATGGAGTCATCTCCTCCTTCCTGAGCGGGAGAAGTCTCGCAGTACAGGTCCGTGCAGAAACTTCATCAATAATTCCCCTCACCTGCGGTGTGCCCCAAGGTGCGGTGCTATCGCCGGTCCTATTCAACATTTATACTGCTGATGTTGTTGGTAATAACTACCGCAAGGCGTCCATTGCAGCTTTCGCCGATGACATAGCCATCACCAGCAGTAGTATAAATCCCACGCGAGCACTACGTCAGGCCGAATCAGTCTGCGAAGAGATAATTCTACGGCTGGATTCAATCAACATCCAAGTGAATCCAGCAAAAACGGACTGCGTAGTGTTCGCACAAGTCAGCAAAAAGAGGGCGACATTACCAAAATCTCTCAGGGTGGCAAACACCACCATTGCCCCCTCAAACTCTATAGTCTATCTGGGCATCACCCTAGATAGAGGCCTCAAATTTTCCACCCACTGTTATAGGACACACCGCAAGGTGAGAACAAGAGCCCGACGCCTCCATCACCTCCTTTCCTCTCCCGCCCTTTCCCTCCGGCTCAAGATGTGTATATATAAAAGCATCTTGAGACCGGCTCTCCTATACGGCGCACCTCTACTTACAGGCATTTCAGATGGAACCACCAGGCTTCTCCAGCGATTCCAGGACTCGATGCTCAGGAAGATCGTCAGAACAACCTCTCTGAAGAAAACAAAGGCCCCGGCTCTGCATGACTTCTTCGACCTCCCGACGATCCCCGAGCTCATCCGAAGACGCCATATCAAGTTCCTGGACTCGCTGCAGTTCCTGACCAATCCCCTCTTCAGTACCATTACTCCAGCGCCACCTCCCGTCCGTTGGCAGAAAACATTCACCTGACAAAAGTGAACTCAGCTCAGAACGGACGGACCGTAATGAAGACACCAAAACAGCCAATCAGGTCAGTGTTGTGCTTCCAGCCAGTAAAGTCAGTGATGTGACTATAGACATCTCAAGTTTTTTATTTAGTGTTAGTTTTAGTTTTTAGATTTTAGTTTTATCTTATTGAACTCAAGAATTGGGTGTGCCCCAACACCCATATTAAAGACTATTATGATTCATTTAAACTTCCAGGACTCACCATTTCATGTTTGGCCTTAGAATGTATTTTTAAATACAGCAAAAGGCCAACTATCAATCTTTCTTTCTTTCTACTTACATATCCTTGCACAAAAAATTCTCCAAAGGGGCTTGGAATAAAAAAAAAAAAAAAAAAAAAAAAAAAAATGAAGAACCGTCATTCCAGAACCAGAGATCGAGCAGTGAAGATGGCCCTGAACTCGGTCACCACCCAGATAAGGAACCTCATGCGGCAGTGGAAGACGGCGACCTGGCATGAACGACTTCAGGCCACTCACTCTGACTACAGAAAATTTTGGAAACTGACCAAGTCAGCAACTAAGAAGAGCTCCAGTGTCCGCCTGCACGATGGTGACAGATTGCTGATGCCCTCGGAACAGGCCCAGCTGCTAGTGGAGTATTACCAAGAAGAAATTGTATCCCGCACTACCGATGCACCTCCGTATCCAGCCATGGCCAGGGACAACAATTTCATGTTTGTCAGCCCGAGACGTCTCAAAGCCATCCTGAGGCGATCCAATGGAAACCGGGCTCCTGGCCACGACGGGATACAGACCATCTTGCTCAAGCAGCTGCCTCGAAGAGGCATCGCCCACCTCACGAACCTCTACAACTCGTGCTTGAGACTGAGAATTTTTCCGGACTAATGGAAACGTGCCATCTTGTTTCCACTCCTCAAGCCGAGTCGCAACGGTGAGAAACCTGAACATTACAGACCCATCAGCCTACTGCCTCACCTCGCAAAGGTCTATAAGAAAATTATTCTCAATTATCTCAGAGACTTTTGCGAAGAACACTCAGTTATCCCGTATGAGCAAAGTGGATTTCAACCCCACCTCAGCATAGAACACAATCTACTGAAGCTTCAAACTGAGGTAAACCGAAACTTCAACAGAAATACGGCAACGGCTATGATTTCCATAGACTGTACAAAGGCTTTCGATTCTGTGTCTCACGGCATTATATGTCGTCAGCTCATGGACCTCGACTGCCCAGAACAGCTCTATAGTATCATAGTCTCATTCCTGAGTGGCAGAAAACTCACTGTAAAGGTTCGTGGGGAACTTTCTAGCACCATCCCTCTCAGCTGTGGTGTTCCACAGGGAGCAGTTCTATCGCCAGTCTTATTTTCTATCTATACTGCCGATATAGTCGGCAAAAATTACATCAAGTCTGCTGTAGCTGCCTATGCTGATGACATCGCCATCTACAGCAGTAGCCGCGATGGAAAGAGAACTCCTCTTTCCAACATCTGCATTACAGTAGCGAATGGCGTTACAGCCAAGGATATTAAAAATAAGGTCCGCCATGTGGACCACTGTTCTTTTTCGGTGGAGCCCTACAGAGAAACAAAGGACCCCCTCCCCCCACAATGCTATAAGTGTCAACAATATGGACACACAAGGAACTACTGTGGCCGAAAGGCTAAGTGTGTTAGATGTGGGGACAGCCATGACATCAAGGACTGTGAGAGGAAGGACCCACCAAAATGCTGCAACTGTGGAGGGGAGCATGTTGCTTCCTATAGGGGGTGTCAACATAGGCTTAAACTAGCCGAGCTCCTGGCCAGTCGAAGAGGAGGCAACAGAGAAAGTTCTACAGGGTCTCAGACACGAGATCCTAACCGGACCAATCAGGGACCGCCACAACCCCCCACCCCTCCACTACCGACCAGCCCTCCTATTCGCTCAGATCCAGAGGACCCTCCTCCTTGGGTTGAACGACTAATGACACATATAACAGACACAGTCACTAGTTCAGTTGGAGACCTCATAGAACAGGTGAAAACCTTAGTACAAGTAGTAGTGGGGCTGGCCAACCGCCAATGAGAGGCTTCACTTTACTTAACTTCAACTGTCGAGGCCTCTCTACGAAAGTAGAAGAAATAGAGGCGCTATTGGGTATGGCTCAGCCAACCGTTCTGGTTCTGACTGAGACCAAACTACTCGGATATCCACCCCGCTTGCTCGGCTATGCTGCCATAACTGACGACCAGCACGACCCGCATGGCGGTGTTTTAATAGCTGTCAAACATGGTGTACCATGAAAAAAAATGCCACCACCATTCAACGTCACTGACAGCCTTATGAGTCACCTTACAATCCAAGTGATACTTCGACAGCCAACACTAATCACAGCTGTGTATCGCCGCCCAAAAGGTTCGCTAAGTCAGCTCCGGCAACTAGTCGACGCATGCGGGACTACAACAAACCACTGGCTAGTAGGAGACCTCAACGCTCGGCATACCTCTTGGCATAATACAAAAATTAACAGAGCGGGTGTACAACTGACGAAAACTACTTTCACAGTTATACACCCATCAACTCACACCTTTCGACACGCCGGCTCAGGATTTACATCCACCATCGACCTCCTGCTTACAAGACAGCCCCATCGTTTTACAGGCTGTAATGTCTTCGATTTCATATCATCTGATCATCGACCAGTAATCTATGAGATCGAAGGCAAAATGGACAGCCCTAAAGAGAAAAAGTTCAAATATCAGGAGGCCGACTGGAAATTATACAAATCAGAGGTATGCCTAAAACTACCAGAGAAGATGCCTGTCCTCCAATCAGAAGACGCCGTTGATGCCTACATCGAAGAGTTCACGAAACTCCTGCTAGAGGCCGCACATCTCGCCATCCCCACTTTTCACCCTCAGCCCCCCCACCTCCGATCACCCCCACCCCACATCATGGCCTTGATCAAAAACAGGCGGACACTGAAGAACCGTCATTCCAGAACCAGAGACCCAGCAGTGAAGATGGCCCTGAACTCGATCACCACCCAGATAAGAAACCTCATGCGGCAGTGGAAGACGGCAACCTGGCACGATCGACTTCAGGCTACACACGGGGATTACAGAAAACTCTGGAAGTTGACCAAACCAGCAACAAAGAAGAGCTCCAGTGTCCGTCTGCACGATGGTGACAGACTGTTGATGCCCTCAGAACAGGCCCAGCTGCTAGCAGACTACTACAGGGAAGACATCGAAGCCCGCACCACTGATGCACCTCCGTATCCAGTCATGGCCAGGGACAACAATTTCATGTTCGCCAGCCCGAGACGCCTCAAAGCCATCCTGAGGCGATCCAATGGAAACGGGCCCCTGGCCAGGACGGGATACAGACCATCCTGCTCAAGCAGCTGCCTCGAAGAGGCATCGCCCACCTTACGAACCTTTACAACTCGTGCTTGAGACTGAGAATCTTTCCGAACCAATGGAAACGTGCCATCTTGTTTCCACTCCTCAAGCCGAGTCGCAACGGTGGAAAACCTGAGCACTACAGACCAATCAGCTTACTGCCTCACCTCGCAAAGGTCTATGAGAAAATTATTCTCAATTACCTCAGAGACTTTTGCGAGGAACACTCAGTGATTCCGTATGAGCAAGCTGGATTTCAAGCCCACCTCAGCACATAACACCATCTACTGAAGCTTCAAACTGAGGTAAACCGAAACTTCAACAGAAATACGGCAACGGCTATGATTTCCATAGACTGTACTAAGGCTTTCGATTCTGTGTCTCACGGCATTCTATGCCGTCAGCTCATGGATCTCGACTGCCCAGAACAGCTCTATAACATCATAGTCTCATTCCTGAGTGGCAGAAAACTCACTGTAAAGGTTCGTGGGGAACTTTCTAGCACCATCCCTCTCAGCTGTGGTGTTCCACAGGGAGCAGTTCTATCGCCAGTCTTATTTTCTATCTATACTGCCGATATAGTCGGCAAAAATTACATCAAGTCTGCTGTAGCTGCCTATGCTGATGACATCGCCATCTACAGCAGCAGCCTCAATGCCACGAAAGCACTACGTCATGCCGAACAAACTTGTGCGGAGATTGTTCAACGGCTGGATTTGCTTAACATCAAAGTAAATCCCGCCAAAACGGACTGCGTAGTGTTCTCGCACCAATCAAAGAAGAGAACGGCACTGCCAAGAGCGCTCCACGTGGCTGGCATGGAACTAGCTCCCTCCAACAAAATACTTTATTTAGGCGTTCAGCTGGACCGCCATCTTAAATTCTCGGCTCACGTTTACAAGAAAGCCAAATTAGTCAGGAGAAAATCCTATAGACTTCATCACCTCCTCACCTCCCCAGCACTCTCTCTCAGGCTAAAACTAGCCATCTATAAATCGATTCTCCACCCATCACTCCTCTACGGCGCACCGCTGTTCACACATCTCTCCGAGGGTACACGACGATGTCTCCAGGGATTTCAAGACACCATCCTTCGAAGAATTGTGAGAACGACGACGCTGCGAAAGAAGAAGCCCCCGGAGCTGCACGAAATTTTCGAACTGCCAACGGTTCCGGAATACATAAAGCGGAGGCATATCAAATTTTTTGATTCCCTCCAACACCTCAATAACCCTCTATTTAATTCCTTAACTCCGGCACCACCCCCTGTACGATGGCAAAAGACAGTCTGACTGTCTTCACTTCCAAATTTTTCTAATTTATAAATACTTTTGATTTGAATTGATGTTTTCAGGAGAAAGGACCTCAACAAAAGGTGTGCCCCAACACCTCTGCAGATACATAGCGCCCTCTACCTCAAGATCACTCCCACTCATACAGGCCTTAAAATGTAACACAGTTACAGTAAAAGGCACTTACCTTTCTACCTCTTTACATCTAACGATGTAAAGAGTATTTACACTGTTTTTCTTATAGATAGGGGCTATGAAGAGAAAAAAAAAAAAAAAAAAAAAAACACTCCTCTACGGCGCACCGCTGTTCACACATCTCTCCGAGGGTACACGACGATGTCTCCAGGAATTTCAAGACACCATCCTTCGAAGAATTGTGAGAACGACGACGCTGCGAAAGAAGAAGCCCCCGGAGCTGCACGAAATTTTCGAACTGCCAACGGTCCCGGAATACATAAAGCGGAGGCATATCAAATTTTTTGATTCCCTCCAACACCTCAATAACCCTCTATTTAATTCCTTAACTCCGGCACCACCCCCTGTACGATGACAAAAGACAGTCTGACTGTCTTCACTTCCAAATTTTTCTATAAATACTTTTGATTTGAATTGATGTTTTCAGGAGAAAGGACCTCAACAAAAGGTGTGCCCCAACACCTCTGCAGATACATAGCGCCCTCTACCTCAAGATCACCCCCACTCATACAGGCCTTAAAATGACAGTAAAAGGCACTTACCTTTCTACCTCTTTACATCTAACGATGTAAAGAGTATTTACACTGTTTTTCTTATAGATAGAAACAGTATCTATCTAGAAACAGTATTTATCTATGAAGAGAAAAAAAAAAAAAAAAAAAAAAAAAAAAAACCATTCAAGTCAGTGATGTGACTATAGACATCTCATATTCATATTCAGTGATATTTTAGTTGTTAGTTTTAGTTTTTAATTTAATTTCATTTCAAGATTTAGGTGTGCCCCAACACCTATAACAAAAAACTTTTAAGAACTTTCAAAAAATTCCAGGACACCATATCAAGTTAGGCCTTACAATGTATTTATCAATACAGAAAAAGGCCAACTTTATCTTTCTTTCTATTTTCTACATCCTTTTACATATTCCAATAGGGGCTTGGAAAAAAAAAAAAAAAAAAAAAAAAAAAAAAATGATGTCCGGATCTTTGGTTCTGTACCATCTGTTCTTCAGGTTCCGCCTACTCGAGATGAGGGACATGATGTGAGGAGGAGGTTTACGGAGGGATGGAGGAGAAGGGCGGAAAGTTGGTATGGAAGAACGGGCAGCCTCTGTGATGATGTTAGTGAAGGTCTCGATGTAGTTGTCCACTTCCTCCACAGAGTGCAGGGTCGGCACCAAAGACAGCTTATGGCAGACCTCTATTTTGTATTTCGCCCAATCCGCTTCTTGGTATAGAAATTTCTCAGGCATTGGGTCGTCTCTCAGCAGCGGGAGCGAGCATTCGAGCCCTAGACGTGGACCAGTTCACATCACCTAGAGCTCCGGACTTTCTACAGCCTGCATTTTTCTACTCATCATCTGACTGTGGCCTGGACCCCCGGTTTTCACATCACTTTCAGGCCTCCCCTGCACAGAAGATAGATAGGACTACGAAGGGCTTGGTGACCAGCCACATGGCGTCCTCCAATATGGAGTACGTGGAGTCCACTGAAGACAATGCGGACCAATCAGGTGCGAGCAATGACAAGCGCGCCCTAGCGGAGGGTTTTCAACCAGCCCCCAAGAAACTCACCTTCAGGCCTCGACCTGAAGCTATAAGGCCACCCGTCACTACACAGAACAGATACGAAAACCTGACACCAGAGGTCGCTGAGGCTCCACGAGCTAGACTCCCAGCGCCAATCATCATATCGCCTCCTATTTCACTCACAGACCTAAGAGTAAAACTGAGACAAATTGGTATCACCAATTTCTCAGCCAATAATTCCAAAAATGAAACCCGCTTGTACCTCAATACGGAAATGGATCACGGGAAGGCCACATTACTACTGCGATCGGATCAGGGAGTGCAATTTCACTCCTTCGCTCCAAGGGGAACACAAAGGTCTAGAAAATACGTTCTACACGGCTATGATTTAGACCACGACATCGAAGACTTAGCCGAGGAGCTGAAGGAGAGGCTTCCCGGCTTCATCATGGCTAGAAGACTGACCAGGAGAGTAGGAAACGCCGACCCGTACCCCGTTGAGGGTATACAAGTAATTGCGGCCCCCACGACAAAACTTGAAGACATACAGAAACTAAGGGTCGTAAACAATATTCGATTCAGGGCCTCTGTCTTTAAAGAGGATGGTGGACCTGTGCAATGTCGCCAGTGCCAACAGTTCGGCCACACTATGAAATATTGTGGCCGTACATGCAGATGTCCTTGGTGCGGTGGCCCACACCTAATTGAGCAGTGCCCTCGACGACAAGTCGCTGAGCCAAAATGCCCCAACTGTGAGGGGTCTCACCCAGCCTCCTCAAGGGACTGCCCACATCGGCAAACTCTCCTTGCCCAAAGGAGACAGAAGACGACGGCGACACCAGCAACTGCCCCAGCACCTGCACCGGAAGTCAACGAGAGAAATTTTCCAGCAGCCCGCCCGACCCGCGAAGATTTCAGTTTCTCACAAGCATCAGGCGGAGCGGCCCCACGAAGAAAATCCGGTGCTACCACCACCACTAACACTCAACTGACACGGGCCTCTCAGCCAGTACAAATCAATCTGCCACCACCTGAACCAGACCAGACGGACAACACCACCAACGTGCTCCTCGGCAGGCTTCTCAACCGCATGGACGCCATGATGGAAATGATGACTTCTATGATGCGTCTCATGACCAGGGTGATTGAGAAACTCGATGATTGATGAGATTGTAGTCAACTTCAATGTCAGAGGCTTGCGTACATCGCAAGCTGAACTAGAGGTCCTACTTCTACAATATCGACCAGCGGTGGTGGCACTGACAGACATCATGACCCCCTCAACATACAAACTCCACTTCACGGACTACACCACCTACAGGGAAAATGTACAGGGATTACAGGCAGTCGCCATCCTAGTGAGAAGAGACATTCCATCAAGACTCATACCGAACCCCGTGGATTCTGGCGAGGGCTGCCATATAATCACAGTTGACGTGCGACTGAGAAATCGGTACACGTTCAGCTGTGTCTATAAAAGACCTCGGGCCAACTACACGCCTGTTCGCAACCTGTTGCTTCATGCACATGCCCGCAGCAGGTATGTTGTTCTGGGGGATTTAAATGCTCGTCATACGAGCTGGTTATGCCCTTACAACAATCCACTGGGTTCCGTCATCACGAAGACGCGGCTCTCTGTGTTCCACCCAGGCGTACATACTTTCAGACACAGCTCCAACGGACATACATCGACACTGGACTTACTCCTCACCAGGGACATGCACACTGTCACTGAATGCCGAGCCCTGCCTTTCTGTAACTCCGACCACCGCCCAGTGCTATACACATTTGAAGGGACCCCGGCCACACCACCTGCCACTAAGTACCTTCTGCACGAGGCGGACTGGAAGGGCTACAGAGCCAGGATACAGGAAATACTCCCATCAGTGACACCGTGCCTGACCCCTGGTGAGATAGACACAGCAGTGGAGACCATCACCACCTCTATCCTCGACGCTGCCGACCTCCACATCCCTAAGTTCACCCCCCGACCCAACAACCAACGGACCCCCCACCGCACGTCTTGGCCCTGATCGGACAGAGGAACAATCTCCGGAACATCTTCTGGCGTACTCGGGATTACAGCCTCAAGCCTGCTATCAACGCCATGACCCGGCAAATCGCCAGGCTCATGAGTGATTGGAAGACGGCTTTGTGGCATGACCGGCTGCGGCGGACCCATAACGACCACAGGCAGTTCTGGAGATTGGTCCAAACCTTCGTCAACAAAAGGCGTGCGGTTTTCCTCACTGACGGTGACCAGCTTCTCACACCCGCTGAACAGGCTGAACAACTAGCCAGAGATTACCTAGTAAAGGACGCTGAGAGGACGGCGGATGCGCCGCTGCCACCCCACGGACCACTACCGAGCCCTAACGAGACGCCCATCTTCTCCACCTACAAGGCTCTTGAGTCCGTTCTCCATCGCTTGAAAGGGAAGAAAGCGTCCGGACTGGACGGCATCCCGTCAACTTTGCTGAAAATGCTTCCTAGGAAGGGTAAAGCCTTCCTACTAAACATTTTCAACTCATGCTTCCGGTTGGCTTATTTCCCCTCGGTATGGAAGCGGGCTGTAGTGGTCCCTCTCTTAAAACCCAAGAGAACCGGCAACGTAGCGGAACATTACCGTCCAATCAGCCTCCTCTCTCACATCAGCAAGGTGTTTGAAAGACTGGCTCACTACCATATCCTCGACCACTGTCGCCGTGAAGAAGTTATTCCACCTGAACAGACCGGCTTCCAGCGAGGTGTTGCCTGCGAACACCATCTGGTTAAATTACAGGCCTATACCATCGAACAGATGCATAGGAACAAAGCCACCGCGCTCATCTCGCTGGATTGCACACAAGCCTTCGATTGTGTCTCGCATCCCCTACTGCTCCGCCGACTGGAAGATTACAGGTTCCCCGCCGCTCTATGCCGACTGATCAGAAGCTACCTTAGTGGAATATCTTTCGTCGTACGAGTCGGTGAGAGTCTGTCTCAACCAGTCCCCACCACCTGCGGTGTACCACAGGGATCAGTACTTGGACCAATCCTGTTCAATATCTTCACGGCTCCAGTGGTCTCCATCAAACACCCCGAGGCGGTAGTTGCTGCTTACGCAGACGACGTCGCCGTCTACGCCTCCAGCCTAAACCCTAGACGAGCACTCGACATGGCCCAGAGGGCAACCTCCACCATTGTCGAGGCTCTAAACACCTGCGGCATCAAGGTTAACCCCAAGAAGACTGATGCTATTGTGATGTCCTTTTCCAAAGGCAAGAGGTCCCGCGGACTACCAAAGAACTTCACAGTAGATAATGTTGAGCAACCTATATCCAGCTCCATCCTATATCTTGGGGTCAACATTGACCGGCATCTGACCTTCTCCACCCACGTGAAGAGTAGAATCAAACAGGCTAGGGCGAAGACCTACCGCCTCTATCATCTCCTGACCTCTCCCCAGCTATCCCTCCGCCTCAAGCTCCAGATTTACAAGTCCATAATCAGACCCACCCTACTCCATGGAGCCCCACTGCTGCAACACATGTACAAAAGTACACTAAATGCCATCCAGACGTTCCAGAACTCCGTCCTCCGGCGAATCGTCCGTGGTACCAACCTGCAGAGGTCTAGGAACAGTCACATCCTCGAACAGCTGAGGATGCCTTCCATCCCGACATACATCGGTCGCCGGCACGTCAAGTTCTTTGACGGGCTGAAGGACTGTTCCAACCCTCTGTTCAGGGACATAGCCCTGCCTCCCAGGCCTGGGAGGTGGCAAGGTTTGACCCCCTTAGCGGACGTACTCGCCGAGGGAAGGGGGTTCAGCCTCAACAGACTGACCCGTTAGCACCACCACCGCCAGCAGAGTGACTCCTCCTCGCTCATCATAGAAGTCAGAACGACCATCCGTCAACATAGTGGATCGAGGAGCTGCCGAGGACACCCGTCTTTAAATGCCGGAAGGCAATATAAGATCC
This sequence comes from Euschistus heros, assembly GCA_003667255.2. Taxonomy (NCBI): domain Eukaryota; kingdom Metazoa; phylum Arthropoda; class Insecta; order Hemiptera; family Pentatomidae; genus Euschistus; species Euschistus heros. The sequence continues at coordinate 230,539 of RCWM02000926.1, read as the reverse complement.
CAATCCCTGAATTCCTTAATTTCCTTGTACATATTAAAAATAAAATGGAGGACTAAGAAAAAAAAAAAAAAAAAAAAAAAAAAAAAAAAAAAAAAAAAAAAAAAAAAAAAAAAAAAAAAAAAAAAAAAAAAAAAAAAAGGTCGTCTCTCTCCCCCTCGATGTTGTAGATCACTGGGCGGTGATCTGAGGTGATAAGATCGTTTACTGTGCACCCAGTGATTCTGTGAGGCTGTCTCGTGAGGAGGAGATCCAGTGTAGAGGTAGCCCCGTTGATGGTGCTTCTGAATGTGTGTGCATTTGGGTGCACTACACAGAAGTTAGTTTTCACAAGGATTCTACCAGCGGGGTTTACCTGGTTGTTGTACCATAGGCTGTGTTTGGTGTTAAAATCCCCTACCAGCCAACGGTTGGATTTGGTCGCACACGCATCCAGGAGGGTACGCAGGTCGACAAGGGATGCTCGCGGCCTGCGATGGACTCCCGTTATGAGAGTTGGTTGTCTCATTAGGACCTGGTGAGAGGCTTCTCCATTCTGAATTTCAACGTTGATGGGCTTCGCCCCAGAATCCATGAGGTCGAAATGCTATTGGCCTTGGTCCAGCCAACTGTTGCTGTAATCACTGACACTAGGTTGCTGGGCCGCCCGCCCCACTTCCCAGGATATTCCGTGGTGACTGACAACTCAGCCGAACTCCATGGGGGTGGAGTTCTCATCGCCATTCGCCACGGCATACCTTGGAAGAAAATGCCAGCACCGGCGACCACCACCTGCACTCTCTTAGGCCACCTCACCATCCAGGTCTTATGAGACAACCAACTCTCATAACGGGAGTCTATCGCAGGCCGCGAGCATCCCTTGTCGACCTGCGTACCCTCCTGGATGCGTGTGCGACCAAATCCAACCATTGGCTGGTAATGGATTTTAACGCCAAACACAGCCTATGGTACAACAACCAGGTAAACCCCGCTGGTAGAATCCTTGTGAAAACTAACTTCTGTGTAGTGCACCCAAATGCACACACATTCAGAAGCACTATCAACGGGGCTACCTCTACACTGGATCTCCTCCTCACGAGACAGCCTCACAGAATCACTGGGTGCACAGTAAACGATCTTATCACCTCAGATCACCGCCCAGTGATCTACAACATCGAGGGGGAGAGAGACGACCCAATGCCTGAGAAATTTCTATACCAAGAAGCGGATTGGGCGAAATACAAAATAGAGGTCTGCCATAGGCTGTCTTTGGTGCCGACCCTGCACTCTGTGGAGGAAGTGGACAACTACATCGAGACCTTCACTAACATCATCACAGAGGCTGCCCGTTCTTCCATACCAACTTTCCGTCCTTCTCCTCCATCCCTCCGTAAACCTCCTCCTCACATCATGTCCCTCATCTCGAGTAGGCGGAACCTGAAGAACAGATCGTACAGAACCAAAGATCCGGACATCAAGCGAGCCCTCAACGCCCTCACTATGCAAATCAAGAACCTGCTCCGCCAATGGAAAACCTCCATTTGGCAGGACAAGCTGAGGGCAACTCACGGCGACTACCGGAAATTTTGGAAACTGACCAGATCTGCTGTGAAGAAGACCTCCGCGATCCGCCTACACGATGGGGACAAGCTCCTTACACCCAAAGAACAGGCGGAGCTGCTAGCAAACTACTATCGGCAGGACATCACCAACCGGACTGTCGACACAGAACCCCACCCGGTCATGACCAAAGATAACAACTTCATGTTTGTCAGCCCCAAACAACTAAAGGCCATTCTCAGGCGAACAAAGGGCAACCGAGCACCTGGTCATGACGGGATACAAACCGTATTGCTAAAGCAGCTCCCCCGTAAAGGAATAGCTCACCTCACGGGCCTGTACAACGCCTGCCGGCGGCTGAGATATTTCCCAGAGACGTGGAAACACGCCATCTTATATCCTCTTCTTAAGCCGCCCAAGAATGGAGACAAGCCAGAACATTACCGGCCAATCAGCCTGTTGCCCCACCTCGGAAAAGTCTACGAGAAAATTGTTCACAATTATCTACGAAACTTTTGCGAGGAACATTCAGTGATTCCTTTTGAACAAACAGGATTCCAGGCACGTCTCAGTACCGAACACCACCTTATAAAGCTCCAAACTGAGGCGTTCACCAACTTTAACAGGAACACTGCAACAGCGCTGATATCCATAGATTGCACAAAGGCATTCGATTCCGTCTCACATGGAATCCTATGTCGGAAACTAGAAGATCTTGAATGCCCCGAGCAACTCTATGGAGTCATCTCCTCCTTCCTGAGCGGGAGAAGTCTCGCAGTATAGGTCCGTGCAGAAATTTCATCAATAATTCCCCTCACCTGCGGTGTGCCCCAAGGTGCGGTGCTATCGCCTGTCCTATTCAACATTTATACTGCTGATGTTGTTGGTAATAACTACCGCAAGGCGTCCATTGCAGCTTTCGCCGATGACATAGCCATCACCAGCAGTAGTATAAATCCCACGCGAGCACTACGTCAGGCCAAATCAGTCTGCGAAGAGATAATTCAACGGCTGGATTCAATCAACATCCAAGTGAATCCAGCAAAAACGGACTGCGTAGTGTTCGCACAAGTGAGCAAAAAGAGGGCGACATTACCAAAATCTCTCAGGGTGGCAAACAACACCATTGCCCCCTCAAACTCTATAGTCTATCTGGGCATCACCCTAGATAGAGGCCTCAAATTTTCCACCCACTGTTATAGGACACACCGCAAGGTGAGAACAAGAGCCCGACGCCTCCATCACCTCCTTTCCTCTCCCGCCCTTTCCCTCCGGCTCAAGATGTGTATATATAAAAGCATCTTGAGACCGGCTCTCCTATACGGCGCACCTCTACTTACAGGCATTTCAGATGGAACCACCAGGCTTCTTCAGCGATTCCAGGACTCGATGCTCAGGAAGATCGTCAGAACAACCTCTCTGAAAAAAACAAAGCCCCCGGCTCTGCATGACTTCTTCGACCTCCCGACGATCCCCGAGCTCATCCGAAGACGCCATATCAAGTTCCTGGACTCGCTGCAGTTCCTGACCAATCCCCTCTTCAGCACCATTACTCCAGCGCCACCTCCCGTCCGTTGGCAGAAAACATTCACTTGACAAAAGTGAACTCAGCTCAGAACGGACGGACCGTAATGAAGACACCAAAACAGCCAATCAGGTCAGTGATGTGCTTCCAGTCAATAAAGTCAGTGATGTGACTATAGACATCTCAAGTTTTTATTTAGTGTTAGTTTAGTTTTTACCTCAATCAAAAATTCAAGAAATGGGTGTGCCCCAACACCCATATTAAAGACTATTATGATTCATTTAAACTTCCAGGACTCACCATTTCATGTCTGGCCTTAGAATGTATTTTTCAATACAGCAAAAGGCCAACTATCAATCTTTCTTTCTACTTACATATCCTTGCACAAAAATTCTCCAAAGGGGCTTGGAATAAAAAAAAAAAAAATAGGACCTGGACGGTAAGGTGGCCTAAGAGAGTGCGGGTGGTGGTCGCCGGTGCTGGCATTTTCTTCCAAGGTATGCCGTGGCGAATGGCGATGAGAACTCTCCCATGGAGTTCGGCTGAGTTGTCAGTCACCACGGAATATCCTTGGAAGTGCGGCGGGCGGCCCAGCAACCTAGTGTCAGTGATGACAGCAACAGTTGGCTGGACCAAGGCCAATAGCATTTCGACCTCATAAATTCTGGGGCAATGCCCATCAACGTTGAAATTCAGAATGGAGAAGCCTCTCATGGTCGGTTGGCCTGCACCATCATTTGTTCTGCCAGCACCGCAAGCTGCTGCACAACTCCTTGAAGAGCCAGGGCGAAGCTCCTGGCGAAGTCCCTGGAGAAGGTCACTCGAGGATGGTCCGCTTCTTCAGGAGGTAGGTTTATCTGCTGAGGCTTCGATGTGGAATGAGCTTTCGGAGGAGCTGGTAGGGGTTGACCCTGTCGAGGTGGTGGAGGGGGAAGCACTACCGGTGGAGGGGGTTGCGAGTTTGGTAGTGGGGGGAATTCCATGGGCGTGGATTGGTGCGTTAGCCTTGTGGGGCGTGGCTTGGTTGTGGAGGTGGAAGGGGCACTCGTCCCTGTTCGGCCTTCACCGGTCGGGCTCGTCTTTTCTCGGCTACCTTCGGTTTGGCGAGGCCTCTCATTGGTCCGGTGTGTGGACTCTGATTCTGATTGGGTTTTGGCTTTTCTCTCAGCCACTTTTTTCTCTGGGGCTAGCCTGTGAGGGCACTTTCGAAAAGAAGCTACGTGCTCCTTTAGACAATTTCTACATTTGGGTTGCCCCTCTCTGGGGCATTGGGATATATGGTGGTTTTCACCACACCGGACACAGGCATGCTGGTGTCCACAGTATGCTTGTGTATGCCCAAATTGTTGACATTTATAACATTGAGGTGGTAAGGGATCCTTGCGTGGGCGGTATGATTCTATTGTGTATCGGCATTATCCGATGTATCTCACCTTTTCTTTAATTTCTGTTATGGTCACGTAAGACGTTAAGATAGCCCTCAACGCCCTTACCACCCAGATCAGAAATCTGCTCCGCCAATGGAAAACCTCCACTTGGCAGGACAAGCTGAGGGCGACCCACGACGACTACCGGAATTTCTGGAAACTAACCAGAACTGCGGTTAAGAAAACTTCCACTATCCGCCTGCACGATGGGGACCGACTCCTTTCCCCAGCCGACCAAGCGGAGCTGCTTGCTGAGCACTACAGAGAGGACATCACCAATAGGACCACCGATGCCGAACCTCTCCCGTCCATGGCCCAGGACGGACAACTTCATGTTCATCAGCCCCAAACAGCTGAAAGCTATCCTAAGAAGAACGAAAGGGAACAAAGCTCCTGGACATGACGGGATCCAAACAGTCCTCCTCAAGCAGTTCCCCAGAAAAGGAATAATGCACCTCACGAACCTGTACAACTCCTGCTTGAGGTTAAGATACTTCCTCGTTCAGTGGAAGCATGCAATACTGTTTCCACTCCTCAAGCCGGCTAAGACAGGAGACAAGCCAGAACACTACCGGCCAATCAGCCTGTTGCCTCACCTCGGAAAAGTCTTCGAGAAAATTGTTCTCAATTATCTACGAGACTTTTGCGAGGAGAACTCAGTTATTCTGTTTGAACAAACGGGTTTCCAAGCACGTCTCAGTACTGAACACCACCTGATGAAGCTGCAAACTGAGGCGTGCTCAAACTTCAATAGGAATACTGCAACAGCGCTGATCTCCATAGACTGCACGAAAGCATTTGATTCCGTATCTCATGGGATCTTATGCAGAAAACTTGAAGATCTATAATGCCCCGAGCAGCTCTATGGAGTCATTGTCTCCTTTCTCAGTGAGAGAAGTCTCGCTGTGCGGGTTCGTGACGTCCATTCCCATTCAGTACCTCTCACTTGCGGTGTGCCACAAGGAGCAGTACTATCTCCAGTGTTATTTAACATTTACACTGCTGAAGTGGTTGGCAAAAACTACGGTAGAGCGACAGTAGCCGCTTTTGCCGACGATATTGACATCACTAGCAGCAGCATGAACCCCACTAGAGCACTACGTCAGGCCGAAACGGTCTGCGCAGAGATCTTTCGACGGCTGGATTCACTTAACATCCAAGTAAATCCAGCCAAAACGGACTGCGTAGTGTTCTCACACCAGCGTGGGAAAAGGACAACACTGCCGAAGACCCTGCGAGTGGCAAACACCACCATTGCATCCTCCAACTCCATCGTCTACTTGGGAGTCACTATCGATAGAGGGCTGAAATTTTCAGCTCACTGTTACAGGACACACCGCAAAGTGAGAAAAAGATCCTATCGCCTCCATCACCTCCATTTTTTTCACATTCATTTTGACATGCTCTAGCCCTGTTGGTGTTGCTCGTATTAAAAATTTGGTGACAGTCTCCTTATCTGATATTCGATGGAGAATAATTTTATTTTATAACATTTGTCGCTAGGTCCTACCGTTTAGGAGCTATATTGGTTTGAATGATAAAAGCCACATTTGTATTCTCTCAACTTTATTTATTTCGAATTATCATTGATTGTTATTTTAATTTAATTATAAATTTAACTCATTTGATCTTTTTAATTCTAAAATGTAAATTGGGAAAAAAGCAGTAAATTATAGATAAACATACCCATGATCTCTTGTTTTTTTTCCTAATCAGGGACTAATTTAATTTTAGTAAATAGATAAAAAAAAATTATATACATCTTTATTTTTTTCTGTATATCTGGTGATGAGTTTTCTGTTCCCACTTTAGCACCATTTCTGCTCAAACTTTGTATTTACAAAAGCGTGCTGAGACCTGCCCTCCTGTACGGTGCCCCTCTCCTCACCCGCCTTTCAGATGGGACCAGACGGCACCTGCAGCGGTTCCAGGACTCCATGCTGAAGAAGATGGCAAAGTCTACCTCCCTGAAGAAGAAGAAGCCGGAAGACCTCCACGAGATCTTCGATCTTCCCACCATCCCGGAGTTCATCCAGCGCTGACACGTCAAGTTTTTGGACTCCCTTCAGTTCTTGACAAATCCCCTCTTCAGCACATTAACACCAGCGCCACCCCCGGTCCGCTGGCAACAGACGGACCGGAATGAAAACAGCAATTCGGACCAATGAGAGCCCACTGGACCAACGGGCCAATCAGATGCTACTGGCCACTGGTCAGAAACCATAAGGACTTTCTTTTCATGAATAAATAGTAAGCATTAGGAAAAAAAATAAATAAATAAAAAAAAAAATAAAAATAAAAAAAAAATTAGTTTTTAAGTTGAACAACAAGGTTTAGGTGAGCCCCATCACCTAAACATTATCTTTCTGATCAACAAATAAAATATCAAGCATTACAAAAACCTTCTGTAGGCCTTACAGTGCACACAGTGCAGAAAAAGGCCAAATATCCATAGAAAATCCCATCAAACTCAAGCTTTATCCAAATAGGGGCTTGGAAAAATAATGGGTGGTGGTTTGTAAGTCCTGTTATTTGTATTAGTATTTTGTGTTATATTGTTACTAGTATCTGTACTTGTTGAGGGTTGTGGTTGGCTTATGTTTTGTAATGCTGTAAAAGTGTTTTGTATTGGTGTAGGGATAAATGTTGTAGTCGGTCGTGCTCTTAGCGTTCGTCTGGCTTTAATAAAGCCTTGTTCGTCTGTTTCAGGTGTTGTTGTATTTGGTCGTTTCCTAACGAGAGTAGCCTGGTCCGTTTCCATTGTCATTGCCGTTAATCAGTAATAGAGTAAGTTGCGGATGGAATATTTGCATTTTGCGATGTAACGCACTTTATCTTTAATGTCCTTTGCGGTCGTACCGGTAGGGACAGAAATCAATAGGGGCAAGAGGGGGGTTTTAGATTACAAAGAACCTCGCCTGATGTCGCTAGGTTGGATTTGTGCGAGGTACTCTGTTACCTCGTCTAAAGTCACCGCCAGGTCTATATTTTTAATAATAAACCTATTGGGTTTTATGTTGTTTTGCCTAATGGCAAATGTGTGGTGGGGAATGTCAGTGTTGCTAAGATTCCTTAGCACATGGGGCCGATCTTTGATGTTTTCCAGGTACATTATCCATCCCCGTTTAAGTTTTTAGAGATTGTAGTTGGGGATTTTGATTTTAGACATAAACCCGCGGATTTCATGAATAGGGCGTCCCTCTTTAATAATAATAGGAGGTGAATTAATTGGCTTACTTGGAATTTGCTCTCCTGTTGCCTCTGTGCGTTGGTCCAAGGGTTGAAATTTATTCTGGATGGCGATTTTGTGCCCAGTTTCCTTCTTCTTCTGGCTACGTGTCGTCTGCCGTAATTTTGCCTCTACGAACGGAGTCCGGTCCTCATCCTCCGTGTCCGTAACAGGGATGTTAGCCAATTCGGCTGGATCCATGGCTAGTTAATTGTTGGATGACACCACACACTTTAACATAAATTTAACAAGTCTAAAGTTCTATTAACTAAAACATTCCCGGGACAAAAGCCCGAGAACAAAGACCTTGAGAACAAAGACCTTAATAACAAAGAACTTTGACACAAAGGACTTTTAACACTAAGAACTGATAACTGATAAAGCACTGACACACGCACTAGCAAGGCTAAACTTCAACTGTCTTCTCTTTTGGAACCCCCCCCTTTTTTTTTTTTTTTCTTTTTTTTTCCCAAGCCCCTTGGAAAATTAATGCACAAGGATATGTGATTAGGGAGGGGGGGGCAGAAAGATTAATAGTTGGCCTTTTGCTGTATTGAAAAATATATTCTAAGGCCTGAATATGATTTGTCCTGGAAGTGTTTAAAATAAATCTTAATAGTCTTTAATATGGGTGTTGAGGCACACCCAATTCTTGAGATTGAAAAAAAAATAAAATAAAAATAAAATAAAAACTGACACTAACACTAAAACTGAAAATGATGTCTATGGTCACATCACTGACCTGATTGGCTGATGGTCATACCTTACTGGTTCTTCAGGAGTTATGGTTACGGTCCGTCCGGTCTGAGCTGGGTTCACTATTGTCATGAGAATGTTTTCTGCCAACTGACGGGAGGTGGCGCTGGAGTGAGGGTGTTGAACAGAGGGTTGGTCAGGAATTGTAGCGAGTCCAGGAACTTGATGTGACGTCTTCGGATGAAGTCGGGGATCGTCGGAAAGTAGAAGATTTCGTGTAGAGCCGGTGGTTTGGTCTTCTTCAGGGTTGTAGTCCTGACGATCTTCCTGAACATCGAGTCCTGAAATCGTTGCAGAAGCCTGGTGGTTCCTTCTGATATGCCTGTGGGGAGAGGTGCACCGTATAGGAAAGCCGGTCTCAAGATGCTTTCATATATACACAACTTGAGCCGAAGGGAGAGTGCGGGAGAGGAAAAGAGGTGATGCAGGCGTCGGAATCTTGTTTTCAGGTTGCGTTATGTCCTGTAGCAATAGGTGGAAAATTTGAGGCCTCTGTCCAGGGTGATGCCCAAATATACTATGGAATTGGAGGGGGCAATGGTGGTGTTTGCCACCCTGAGGGACTTTGGTAATGTCGCTCTCATTTTGCTCACTTGTGCGAACACTACGCAGTCCGTTTTAGCTGCATTCACTTGGATGTTTATTGAATCCAGCCGTTGAATTATCTCTGCGCAGACAGATACGGTCTAACGTAGTGCTCGCGTGGGATTTATAATGCTGCTGGTGATGGCTATATCGTCGGCGAAAGCCGCGATGGACCTGTACTGCGAGACTTCTCCCGCTCAAGAAGGAGGTGATGACTCCATAGAGTTGCTCGGGGCATTCAAGATCTTCTAGTTTCCGGAAAAGGATTCTGTGGCAGACGGAGTCGAATGCCTTCGTGCAATCTATGGAAATCAGCGCTGTTGCAGTGTTCCTTTTTAAGTTCGTGCACGCCTCAGTTTGGAGCTTAATAAGGTGGTGTTCAGTACTGAGACGTGCTTGGAAACCTGTTTGTTCGAAAGGAATCACTGAATTTTCCTCGCAAAAGTCCCATAGATAACTGAAAACAATTTTCTCGTAGACTTTTCTGATATGAGGCAACAGGCTGATTGGCCCGTAATGTTCTGGCTCGTCTCCTGTCTTGGGCGGCTGGAGAAAAGGAAACAATATTGCGTGCTTCCACGTCTCGGGGAAGTATCTCAGCCGCAAGCAGGCGTTGTACAGGTTCGTGAGGTGCATTATTCCTTTTTTGGGGAGCTGCTTGAGGAGGACTGTTTTGATCCCGTCATGTCCAGGAGCTCGGTTCCCTTTCGTTCTTCTTAGGATAGCTTTCAGCTGTTTGGGGCTGACGAACATGAAATTGTTATCCTTGGTCATGGCCGGGAGGGGTTCAGTGTCGACAGTGCGGTTGGTGATGTCCTGTCGATAGTAATTTGCTAGCAACTCCGCCTGCTCTTTGGGTGTCAGGAGCTTGTCCCCATCGTGTAGGCGGATCGCGAAAGTCATCTTCACAGAAGATTTTTTTTTTTTTTTTTTTTTTTCCAAGCCCCTATTTGGATAAAGCTTGAGTTTGATGGGATTTTCTATGGATATTTGGCCTTTTTCTGCACTGTGTGCACTGTAAGGCCTACAGAAGGTTTTTGTAATGCTTGATGTTTTATTTGTTGATCAGAAAGATAATGTTTAGGTAATGGGGCTCACCTAAACCTTGCTGTACAACTTAAAAACTAATTAATTGAATTTTTTTTTTTTCCTCTAATACTTACTATTTATTAATACATTTATTTATTGCGTAGAATGAAAAGAAAGTCCTTATGGTTTCTGACCAGTGGCCAGTAGCATCTGATTGGCCCGTTGGTCCAGTGGGCTCTCATTGGTCCAAATTGCTGTTTTCATTACGGTCCGTCTGTTGTCAGCGGACCGGGGGTGGCGCTGGTGTTAATGTGCTGAAGAGGGGGGGGGGGGGGGGGTCGCAGTTCAGTCTGAGCATTCACTGGGTACACATCGCTTCAAGATCATCGGTCCTTTCAGAGTTCTAGCTTGCACTTTCTAGACTCTAAATTTTTGGTCGTGGCCTGGACCCCCACTTTTCTCACCTCACTTTTCAGGTCCCCCATATACTGAGGACATACGAAAGGCGTAGTGTTCCGGCCAACCAGATGGCGTCCCCCAATATGGAGTACGATGAGGCCACGGGACTACCAGCGGACCAATTAGGAGCCACCTGTGACAAGCGCTCTCTCTCGGAAGGATTTGAACCTGCACCGAAGAAACACACCTTCAGGCCAAGGCCTTCAACCGACCGTCCCCCTGTTGCCACTGGCAACAGATTTGAACAGCTACCAGTAGAGGTCACAGAGGCACCTCGAGCAAGGTTACCGGCGCCTATAATAATTTCCCCCCCCCATTTCACTGACCGACTTGAGGGTCAAAATTAGAGCCATAGGAATATCTCACTTCTCCGCCAACAACTCTAAGAAGGAGACAAGATTGTACCTTAACTCAGAAATGGACCACGCTAAGGCAACCCTACTGCTGAGGTCAGACCAGGCAGTGCAATTTCATTCGTTCGCACCCAGAGGCACACAACGTTCCAAGAAATTTGTAATGCACGGGTATGACCTCGATCACCCTGTAGCCGACATTACTGAAGAACTTAAGGAACGCCTGCCCGGATTTATACTGGCGAGAAGACTCACCAGAAGAGAGGGAAACAACGAGCCCTACCCCGTTGAGGGAATTCAAGTGATTACGGACCCCAAAACGAAGATAGAAGACTTGCAAAAACTGAGAGTAGTGAACGACATTCGTTTTAGGGTCTCCGTCTTTAAAGAAGAGGGCGGACCTGTACAGTGCCGCCAATGTCAAAATTTCGGCCACACGATGAAGTACTGTGGCCGAACATGTAGATGTCCCTGGTGTGGAGGCCCGCACCTCATCGAACAATGCCCTCAACGGCAAGTGGCCTCTCCTAAATGCCCCAACTGCAAGGGCGCGCACCCAGCTTCTTCAAGAGACTGCCCACACCGTCAAGATCTCCTCGCCCTGCGAAGACAGAAGACGGTCATCACCACGGCGATCAACCCGGCACCAGCGCCTGCGCCTGAGTTGAATGAAAGAAATTTCCCAGCAGCCCGCCCGACCCGGACAGACTTCAGCTTCTCTCAAGCCTCAGGTGGAGCAGTTCCCCGTAGAAACCCCGGTGCTATCGCCGCCATTCAGCCAACACTGACCACTCAGCCAGTGCAAATCAATTTGCCACCTCCGGATCCTGACCAGACGGAAAATACCACCAACCTGCTCCTTAACCGGCTTCTCAATCGCATGGACGCCATGATGGAGATGATGACTACAATGATGCGCCTCATGACCAGGGTGATCGAGAAGCTCGATGATAAGTGAGAACGTTATTAACTTTAACGTCAGAGGCTTGCGTACATCGCAAGCTGAACTAGAGGTCCTACTTCTACAAAATCGGCCAGCGGTGGTGGCACTGACAGACATCATGGTCCCCTCTACTCATCGACTCCACTTCACAGACTACACCACCTACAGGGAAAATGTACAGGGATTACAGGCAGTCGCCATCCTAGTGAGAAAAGACATACCGTCTAGACTCATACCGAACCCCGTGAATTCTTGTGAGGGCTGCCACATCATCACAGTTGACGTGCGACTGAGAAATCGGTACACGTTCAGCTGTGTCTACAGAAGACCTCGGGCCAACTATACGCCTGTTCGCGACCTGCTGCTTCATGCACAGGCCCGCAGCAGGTATGTTGTCCTGGGGGATTTCAACGCTCGCCACACGAGCTGGTTATGCCCTAACAACAATCCACTGGGCTCCGTCATCAATAAGATGCGGCTCTCTGTCTTCCACCCAGGTATACACACTTTTCGACACAACGCCAACCCCACCCATACCTCGACACTGGACCTACTCCTCACCAGGGACATGCACACTATCACTGAGTGCCGAGCCCTGCCTTTCTGCAGCTCTGACCACCGCCCAGTGCTATACACGTTCGAAGGAACTCCGGCCACACCAACTGCCACCAAGTACCTTCTGCACGAAGCGGACTGGAAGGGCTACAGGACCAGGATACAGGAATCGCTCCCCCCAGTGACACCGTGCCTGACCCCTGGTGAGATAGACACAGCAGTGGAGATCATCACTACCACTATCCTCGATGCTGCCGACCTCCATATCCCTAAATTCAGTCCTCGACCCAACAGCCAACGACCTCCCCCACCGCACGTCTTGGCCCTGATCGGACAGAGGAACAATCTCCGGAACATCTTCTGGCGTACACGGGACTACAGCCTCAAGCCTGCTATCAACGCCATGACCCGGCAAATCGCCAGGCTCATGAGCGATTGGAAGACGGCTTTGTGGCATGACCGACTGCGGCGGACCCATAACGACCACAGGCAGTTCTGGAGATTGGTCCAAACCTTCGTCAACAAAAGACGAGCGGTTTTCCTCACTGACGGTGACCAGCTTCTAACACCCGCTGAACAGGCTGAACACCTAGCCAGGGAATATTTAGTAAAGGATGCTGAGAGGACGGCGCATGCGCCGCTGCCACCCCACGGACCACTACCGAGTCCTAACGAGACGCCCATCTTCTCCACTTATAAGGATCTCGAGTCCGTTCTCCACCGCCTGAAAGGGAAAAAAGCATCCGGACTGGACGGCATCCCGTCAACTATGCTGAAGATGCTTCCTAGGAAGGGTAAAGCCTTCCTACTAAACATCTTCAACTCGTGCTTCCGGATTGCTTATTTCCCCACGGTATGGAAACGGGCTGTAGTGGTCCCTCTCTTAAAACCTAAGAGACGTGGTAACGTAGCGGAACATTACCGTCCCATCAGCCTCCTCTCTCACATCAGTAAAGTGTTTGAAAGACTGGCTCACTACCATATCCTCGACCACTGTCGCCGTGAAGAAGTTATTCCACCTGAACAGACCGGCTTCCAGCGAGGTGTTGCCTGCGAACACCATCTGGTTAAACTACAAGCCTACACCATCGAACAGATGCATAGGAACAAAGCCACCGCGCTCATCTCGCTGGATTGCACACAGGCCTTTGATTGTGTCTCACACCCCCTACTGCTCCGCCGATTGGAAGATTACAGGTTCCCCGCCGCCCTATGCCGACTGATCAGAAGCTATCTTAGTGGAAGATCTTTCGTCGTACGAGTCGGTGAGAGCCTGTCTCAACCAGTCCCCACCACCTGCGGTGTACCACAGGGATCGGTACTTGGACCAATCCTGTTCAATATCTTCACGGCTCCAGTGGTTTCCATCAAACACCCTGAGGCGGTAGTTGCTGCATACGCAGACGACGTTGCCGTCTACGCCTCCAGCCTAAACCCTGGCCGAGCTCTCGACATGGCCCAGAGGGCAACCTCCACCATTGTAGAGGCTCTAAACACCTGCGGTATCAAGGTTAACCCCAAGAAGACTGACGCTATTGTGATGTCCTTTGCCAAAGGCAAAAAATCCCGCGGATTACCAAAGTACTTCACAGTAGACAATGTTGAGCAACCAATATCCAGCTCCATCTTATATCTTGGGGTCAACATTGACCGACATCTGACCTTCTCCACCCACGTGAAGAGCAGAATCAAACAGGCCAGGGCGAAGACATACCGCCTCTATCATCTCCTGACCTCTCCCCAGCTATCCCTTCGCCTCAAAATCCAAATATACAAGTCCATAATCAGACCCACCCTACTCCATGGAGCTCCACTGCTTCACCACATGTACAAAAGTACTCTCCATGCCATCCAGACGTTCCAGAACTCCGTCCTTCGGCGAATCGTCCGTGGTACCAACCTGCAGAGGTCTAGGAACAGTCACATCCTCGAAGAGCTGAGGATGCCATCCATCCCGACGTACATCGGTCGCCGGCACGTCAAGTTCTTTGACGGGCTGAAGCACTGTTCCAACCCTCTGTTCAGGGACATAGCCCCGCCTCCCAGGCCTGGGAGGTGGCAAGGTTTGACCCCCTTAGCGGACGTACTCGCCGAGGGAAGGGGTTCAGGCTCAACAGACTGACCCGTTAGAACCACCACCGCCAGCAGAGTGACTCCTCCTCGCTCATCATAGAAGAAAGAAGACCATCCGTCTACAGAGTGGATCCAGAAGCTGCCGTGGACACCCATCTTCAAATGCCGCAAGGCAATCAAAGATCCCAATACCTGAATTCCTTAATTTCCTTTAATATAATATATTGTAAATAAAATGGAGGACTGACTGAGAAAAAAAAAAAAAAAAAAAAAAAAAAAAAAAAAAAAAAAAGCTGAAGAGGGGGGGGGGATTCGAGCCCTAGACGTGGACCAGTTCACATCACCTAGAGCACCGGACTTTCTACAGCCTGCATTTTCTACTCATCATCTGACTGTGGCCTGGACCCCCGGTTTTCACCTCACTTTCAGGCCTCCCCTGCACAGAAGATAGATACGACTACGAAGGGCTTGGTGACCAGTCACATGGCGTCCTCCAAAATGGAGTACGATGAGGCCACGGGACTACCAGCGGACCAATCAGGAGCCACCTGTGACAAGCGCTCTCTCTCGGAAGGATTTGAACCTGCACCGAAGAAACACACCTTCAGGCCAAGGCCTTCAACCAACCGCCCCTCTGTTGCCACTGGCAACAGATTTGAACAGCTACCAGTAGAGGTCACTGAGGCACCTCGAGCAAGGTTACCGGCGCCCATAATAATTCCCCCCCCCCCATTTCACTGACTGACTTGAGGGTCAAAATTAGAGCCATTGGTATATCTCACTTCTCCGCCAATAACTCAAAGAAGGAGACGAGATTGTACCTCAACACAGAAACGGACCACGCTAAGGACACCCTACTGCTGAGGTCAGACCAGGCAGTGCAATTTTATTCGTTCGCACCCAGAGGCACACAACGTTCCAAGAAATTTGTAATGCACGGGTATGACCTCGATCACCCTGTAGCCGACATTACTGAAGAACTTAAGGAACGCCTGCCCGGATTTATACTGGCGAGAAGACTCACCAGAAGAGAGGGAAACAACGAGCCCTACCCTGTTGAGGGAATTCAAGTGATTACGGACCCCACAACGAAGATAGAAGACTTGCAAAAACTGAGAGTAGTGAACGACATTCGTTTTAGGGTATCCGTCTTTAAAGAAGAGGGCGGACCTGTACAGTGCCGCCAATGTCAAAATTTCGGCCACACGATGAAGTACTGTGGCCGAACATGTAGATGTCCCTGGTGTGGAGGCCCGCACCTCATCGAACAATGCCCTCAACGGCAAGTGGCCTCTCCTAAATGCCCCAACTGCAAGGGCGCGCACCCAGCTTCTTCTCAAGAGACTGCCCACACCGTCAAGATCTCCTCGCCCTGCGAAGACAGAAGACGGTCATCACCACGGCGATCAACCCGGCACCAGCGCCTGCGCCTGAGTTCAATGAAAGAAATTTCCCAGCAGCCCGCCCGACCCGGACAAACTTCAGCTTCTCCCAAGCCTCAGGTGGAGCAGTTCCCCGTAGAAACCCCGGTGCTATCGCCGCCATTCAGCCAACACTGACCTCTCAGCCAGTGCAAATCAATTTGCCACCTCCGGATCCTGACCAGACGGAAAATACCACCAACCTGCTCCTTAACCGGCTTCTCAATCGCATGGACGCCATGATGTAGATGATGACTACAATGATGCGCCTCATGACCAGGGTGATCGAGAAGCTCGATGATAAGTGAGAACGTTATTAACTTTAACGTCAGAGGCTTGCGTACATCGCAAGCTGAACTAGAGGTCCTACTACTACAATATCGACCAGCGGTGGTGGCACTGACAGACATCATGACCCCCTCAACATACAGACTCCACTTCACGGACTACACCACCTACAGGGAAAATGTACAGGGATTACAGGCAGTCGCCATCCTAGTGAGAAAAGACATACCGTCTAAACTCATACCGAACCCCGTGAATTCTTGTGAGGGCTGCCACATCATCACAGTTGACGTGCGACTGAGAAATCGGTACACGTTCAGCTGTGTCTACAGAAGACCTCGGGCCAACTATACGCCTGTTCGCGACCTGCTGCTTCATGCACAGGCCCGCAGCAGGTATGTTGTCCTGGGGGATTTCAACGCTCGCCAAAAGCTGAAGAGGGGATTTGTCAAGAACTGAAGGGAGTCCAAAAACTTGACGTGTCAGCGCTGGATGAACTCCGGGATGGTGGGAAGATCGAAGATCTCGTGGAGGTCTTCCGGCTTCTTCTTCTTCAGGGAGGTAGACTTTGCCATCTTCTTCAGCATGGAGTCCTGGAACCGCTGCAGGTGCCGTCTGGTCCCATCTGAAAGGGGGGTGAGGAGAGGGGCACCGTACAGGAGGGCAGGTCTCAGCATGCTTTTGTAAATACAAAGTTTGAGACGGAGGGAAAGTGCTGGAGAGGATAGGAGGTGATGGAGGCGATAGGATCTTTTTCTCACTGTGTCCTGTAACAGTGAGCTGAAAATTTCAGCCCTCTATCGATAGTGACTCCCAAGTAGACGATGGAGTTGGAGGGGGCAATGGTGGTGTTTGCTACTCGCAGGGTCTTCGGCAGTGTTGTCCTTTTCCCACGCTGGTGTGAGAACACTACGCAGTCCGTTTTGGCTGGATTTACTTGGATGTTAAGTGAATCCAGTCGTCGAATGATCTCTGCGCAGACCGTTTCGGCCTGACGTAGTGCTCTAGTGGGGTTCATGCTGCTGCTAGTGATGGCAATATCGTCGGCAAAAGCGGCTACTGTCGCTCTACCGAAGTTTTTGCAAACCACTTCAGCAGTGTAAATGTTAAATAACACTGGAGATAGTATTGCTCCTTGTGGCACACCGCAAGTGAGAGGTACTGAATGGGAATGGACGTCACGAACCCGCACAGCGAGACTTCTCTCACTGAGAAAGGAGACAATGACTTCATAGAGCTGCTCGGGGCATAAGATCCCATGAGATACGGAATCAATTGCTTTCGTTCTTCCTAGGATAGCTTTCAGCTGTTTGGGGCTGATGAACATGAAGTTGTTCTCCTGGGCCATGGACGGGAGAGGTTCGGCATCGGTGGTCTTATTGGTGATGTCCTCTCTGTTGTGCTCAGCAAGCAGCTCCGCTTGGTCGGCTGGGGAAAGGAGTCGGTCCCCATCGTGCAGGCGGATAGTGGAAGTTTTCTTAACCGCAGTTCTGGTTAGTTTCCAGAATTTCCGGTAGTCGTCGTGGGTCGCCCTCAGCTTGTCCTGCTAAGTGGAGGTTTTCCATTGGCGGAGCAGATTTCTGATCTGGGTGGTAAGGGCGTTGAGGGCTATCTTAACGTCTTGGTCCCGGGTTCTGTACCACCTGTTTTTGAGGTTCCGCCTGCACGATATGAGGAGGGGGTTTTTGAAGGTGAGGTGGGGAAGGACGGAAGGTAGGGATAGAGGAGTGGGCAGCCTCTAGAACGGTGTCAGTAAGGGTGTTGATGAAATCATCAACTTCCTCCGGAGAGCTTAGCGGTTGCACCGACAGTAGTCTATGGCAAATTTCGCCTTTGTATTTGCCCCAGTCAGCTTCTTGATATAGGAATTTTTCTGGGGCTGGCTCGTCCCTCCTTCCTTCTAACTCGTAGATCACTGGCCGGTGATCTGACGTTATGAAGTCAGTCACCGTGCAGCCAGTGATTCGATGTGGCTGTCGTGTCAGAAGGAGGTCGATGGATAGCCGTTGGAGCAACAACGGAAGGTATGGGTGTCAGGGTGGACTACCGTGAAGAGAGTCTTGACTAACACCCTGCCCGCCGCATTTGTCCGTGAATTGTTCCATAGACTATGTCGGGCGTTGAGGTCTCCGATGACCCAGTGGTTGGACTTTGCCCCGCAGGCTCGCAGAAAGTTCTTCAACTCCACAAGAGAACCCTGTGGACGTCGATATACCCCTGTGATGAGGGTTGGCTGCCTCATCAACACTTGAACAGTCAAGTGGCTGATACGTTGGTCCGTAACAGCCAGGGGGTCGGGCATCTTCTTCCAGGGTATACCGTGGCGGACGGCAATGAGGACACCTCCATGAGGGTCTCTAGTTGCCACGGCATACCCTTGCAGAAACGGTGGTGGTCCGAGCACTCTGGTGTCCGTGAGTACAGCCACGGTGGGCCGTTTCAGTGCTCGGATTTCTTCTATCTTCGGGCAAAGTCCATTACAATTGAAGTTCAAACGGAGAAGGACATCATTGCTGATTCTTCTGCGCCATGATTTGAATCAGAAGGGTCATCTGATCCGCTAAAGTCTGGAGTGTGGCCTGTATCGCGACTGCCCAGGGAGGAGGGATGTCACCCCAATGGTTGCATGTAGTGGAATGAGGGTTACATGGAGGTGCTGGGAGGGTAGTCTGCTGGGGTGGTAGTGGGGGGAAGGATTTAGGTGGTGGGGGTAGGGTGGTTTGTGGAGGGGGAACACCCTGTGGCGCTTCTGTACATGTGGTGGAGGTTTGACGAAGCTCTTCCGCCTGTCGAGCTCTCCCATTAATCGGTTTGGCGGGAGCGCTGGTTGGCTGCTTCTTCGCGGCTGCGCGTTTGGCAGCCTGTTCTTCAAGCTTTTTCCTATATGGGCATTGCCTATAGAAAACTACGTGATCCCCCTTACAGTTTTTACATTTCATTTGCCCTTCATTAGGGCAGCTTTTAATGTTGTGTTCGCCTCCACAGCGAACACATGCGGGTTCGTACCCACAATTTGTTTGAATATGGCCAAATTGTTGGCACTTATAGCATTGGGGCGGCAATGTTTCTATCCTGGCCTTATAATTTTCGGCCGTAAATAGCACTCTGTTAACGTGCCTTATGTTCTTGACGTCTTGTAAGGTGACGCCTGCTGGGAACGTAACTATTATGGGCGACAGGTCGACCTTTTTCCCATCGGGAAGAGTCTTTTGTAGCCTCCTGGCTTTCGATATGTTCAGGTCTTTAAAGGCCTCGATAACAGTGCTGGTTGTAAAGGTTGTTGGCAACCCTTTTTATGTGTAGTTTGCTAGTTTAGGCTTTTCGCCTCTGTTAGAGTACGTGTGGTGGCCTATACCAAAAAGCTGTAGGCCACGAAGGACTTCTGATCTGTCAGAAGCTGATTTTAGGTCTATTTTCAATCCCTTCCTTAATTCACGAATGAAATAGTCGCACACTTTTAATTTAGATAAGTAATTTATTACCTCGTTTAAGGTCCTGTCTGCTACGAAGATCGGTGGGCAGGGTGTGGTTGATGCGGTTGTTCCGGCTCCTGAAGTTCCTGGGTCTGTCGATGCTTGTTGAAGCGGCGAAAAACTGTTTTGCGTTGTTGTCGGGGGCGTCTTTTTCGGCGTGGTCTTCTTAGCCTTTTTACGTGGTTCTCTGAACTCTCCCTCGTCATCAGAGAGTGGTAGTTGGGCTTTCTGGGCCACGCTGAGATTGTTTCTTGTGTTAACCATTGTTTAAATTAACACGACACTCAAAATGAACAACACTGATCACGAAACTGAACGCGTCCCCGGGAACAAAGGCCCGAGAACAAAGGACTTTTGAACACAAAGGACTTGTGAACAAAAAACTGATAAACGTGATAACGGCACTGAAAACGACGTGAACACTTTAACAGATAAACATGAACTCGCTCACAGCAGATCTGGTCAGTTTCCAAAATTTAAGTTGCTCTCAGTTTGTCCTGCTAAATGGAGGTTTTCCATTGGCGGAGCAGGTTTTTGATTTGCTCGCTTGATGTCCGGGTCTTTACCCGTTCTGTACCATCTGCTCTTCAAGTTCCGCCTATTCGAGATGAGGGACATTATGTGAGGAGGAGGATTACGGAGAGATGGAGGAGAAGGACGGAAAGTGGGTATGGAAGAACGGGCAGCCTCTGTGATGTTACTCGTAAGTGTGGCGATGTAGTTGTCGACTTCCTTCACAGAGCGCAGGGTCGGTACCGTAGACAGCCTACGGCAGATCTCTTTTTTATATTTTGCCCAATCAGCCTCATGACAGAGAAATTTCTCTGGCATTGGGTCGTCTCTCTCCCCCCCCCCTTATGTTATAGATCACTGGGCGGTGGTCTGAGGTGATCAAGCAATTGATCAGGTTATTCTTTCTGTCAACGCTTCCAGAACTTCCATTCTGAGTCTTAGCAAGCACTCGCTACACTCACAATTGTTGGTCGTGGCTTGGACCTCCACATCCACTCACCCACTTTTCAGCCTCCCCCCACTACACAAGGAGGAAAGGAGAGGCTCCAAGTACAGAGGACCCCGGTGCAAGTCACCAATTAATTTGCCCCCCCCACAGGCCCAACCAGCCCATACTCAAACGAAGCCCACTCCACCCATCATCATTTCCCCGCCAGTCTCCATCGTACAACTACGGAGAATTATGGCTTCAGATGGCGTGACAAACACGTCAGACAACTCCTCACCCAGGGAAACCAGACTCTACGTAAACACCGAAGAGGACCACGATAAAGCCATCAGACTACTCAGGACCGATCAAGTGGTCCAATTCCATACCTTTGCCCCCAGAGGCACTAAAAGGACGAAAAAATTTGTCCTATTAGGATTCGATGTCAACCACCTCATGGAGGACATCACTGAAGACCTGAAGCACAAACTCCCTGGCTTTAAAATGGCCAGAAGACTTACACGAAGGGGTGAAAATTCTGTGTCATATGGCACAGAAACTATACAAATCATCACTGAGCCCCAAGTAAAGCTTAAAGCCATCCAGAAGATTAGGATCATTGAAGGAGTGAGATTCAGGGCCGGTGTGTTTAAAGAAGAAGCCGCACCTGTACAGTGCCAGCAATACGGGTACACAATGAAATATTGCGGCAGGACCAGCGTATGCGCATGGTGTGGAGGACACTACTTATTCGTCGAATGCCCAAACCGTAACACTCAGACCATCAGTGTCCTCTAAATAATGCCCCCTAAGACAGAGCCAGTTAGCCCAGAGGAAGAAATTAAACCAGGAAACAGCACCGACTGCAGCACCAGTTCCTTCAATGAACTTAAATAATTTCCCAGCCTCACGCCCAACACGAGCCAACCTCAGTTTTGCCCAGGCCTCCGAGGAGAAACGGCCAATCAGGAAACGACCCAGCCAGCACTACCAGCGCCACCAGCCCAGCAGGAAAGTAGAACTGACGCGCTCCTTCATCGACTCCTCGATCGGATGGACTCCATGATGGAGATGATGTCCACAATGATGAAAGTCATGTCCCGTGTGATCGAGAAACTCGATCACTGAGCGTTCTCAACATTAACACCAGAGGCCTGCCTTCATCGCAGGCTGAACTCGAAGTCCTTCTGCTACAGCACCGACCAGCGGTGGTGGCACTGACAGACATCATGGCCCCCCCGACTTACCGACTCTACTTCACAGACTACATTTCATACAGAGAAAACGTACAGGGATTACAGGCAGTCGCCATCATCGTGAGAAGAGACATACCATCTAGACTCATACCGAACCCCGAGGATTCCTGCGAGGGCTGCCATATCATCACAGTTGACGTGCGATTAAAAAGTCGGTACACGTTCAGCTATGTCTACAGAAGACCTCGGGCCAACTATACGCCTTTTTGCGGTCTGCTGCTTCATGCACAGACCCGCAGCAGGTATGTTGTCCTGTGGGACTTCAACGCTCGCCACACGAGCTGGCTATGCCCTAGCAACAATCCAATGGCTTCCGTACACACGAAGATGTGTAGAGCCTCGACAATGGTGGAGGTTACCATTGTCGAGGCTCTACACACCAACGGAATCAAGGTTAATCCCAAGAAGACTGACGCTATTGTGATGTCCTTTGCCAAACTCAGGAGATCCCAGAGATTGCCAAAGCACTTTACGGTAGACAATGTCGAGCTACCAATATCCAGCTCCATATTATATCTTGGGGTCAACATTGACCGACACCTGACCTCCACCCACGTGAAGAGCAGGATTAAACAGGCCAGGGCGAAGACATACCGCCTCTATCATCTCCTGACCTCTCCTCAACTATCCCTCCGGCTCAAGCTCCAGATATATAAGTCCATTATTAGACCCACCCTACTCCATGGAGCTCCACTGCTGCACCACATGTAGAAGAGTACACTCCATGCCCTCCAGACGTTCCAGAACACCTTCCTTCGGCGAATCGTCCGTGGTACCAACCTGGAGAGGTCTAAGAATAGTCACATCCTCGAACAGTTGAGGATGCCTTCCATCCCTACATTCATTGGCCGCCGGCACGTCAAGTTCTTTGACGGGCTGAAGCACTGCGCCAACCCTCTCTTCAGGGACGTAGCCCCGCCTCCCAGGCCCGGGAGATGGCAAGGCTTGAAACCCTTAGCGGACGTACTCACCGAGGGAAGGGGTTCAGGCACAACAAACTGACCCCCTAGCACCACCACCGCCAGCAGAGTGACTCCTCCTCGCTCATCGTAGAAGAAGGAAGACCAACAGTCAACTGAGAGGACCCAGGACACTGATCTTCAAATGCCGAAGGGCAATCCAAGATCCTTAACCCTAAATTCCCTTGAATTCCTTGTAAATATTATAAAATAAATGGAGGATTAGAAAAAAAAAATCTGAGGTGATGAGATCATTGACTGTACACACAGTGATTCTGTGAGGTTGTCTAGAGAGGAAGAGATCCAGTGTGGAGGTAGCCCCGTTTATGTTGCTTCTGAATGTGTGTGGAATTGGATGCAATACACAGAAGCCGGTCTTCTACCAGCCGTGTTCACCTGGTTATTATACCATAGGCTGTTGGCATTGAAGTCCTCTACCAGCCAATGGTTTGACTTGGCTGAACACGCATCCAGGAGGGTATGCAGTTCGGCAAGGGATGCTCGCGGCCTGCGATAGGCTCCCGTTATGAGCGTGGGCTGTCTCATAAGGACCTGGATGGTGAGATGGCCTAGGAGGGTGCATGTAGCAGTCGCAGGTGCTGGCATTTTCTTCCAAGGTATGCCGTGGCGAATGGCAATGACCCCCTCTTCAACCCCTCTTTCCCCTCACACCCTCTTCCTTTTCGCAAAACATTTTAGGTTTCAACTAATGGATAACAAAAACTATTTATGTGAACTATTTTTTACCATGAGTGTGAAGTTGAAAAATTAGAACCCGATATAAAAGATTCCCATAATATTGCTCTAAATTGTCTCACCGGTTGTTCGAAAGAAAAAATATTTCAGGCCCGCCTTTCACGTTTCGATAGTGAATTATATTTCAATCTCGGTTTTCGGCTTTGTAAAAGTTAAGTAAAAACTTCTAAAAAGTCAAAATGTTTCATTACCGGATACATCGAAAAATGTTAATTTTTCGAACAACCAACTTTTAATGCCCCAACTTTTGATAGAAATGTTACTAATTGGCCATCGTTTAAATCTCTTTGATCCATTCTAACCTTTATATTAATAATATCGACAAATTTCATTACCTTAAATGGAGCAGCTTTTCAAGTTATCGCCGCAATCGCTATTTACATCGGATGTATATGATCAAGCCTGGAAACCTTGGAATTCGTCTTGTGATTGCTTCACTGGAGGAGAGTCGACGCGAAGAGAATTCACCGTTTTACATAGTCTTCACTAATTTGTGAGTAAATGCTGGACCCCCGTGTCAAATTTTATCATTTTCTCATTATATGAAGGTTAAAAGAAATTTTTATTTACGTAAATTATTAATATTTCTTTTTTTGAAGTCGATTTAGTTCAATGTAAATCGTGAATTCAACTTTATTGTTTAATTGAATATTTTTTCAATTATCTTTAATTTATTTTATTTTTTTTTTGGGTGGGGGGGCTTGTTAAAATGTGTAAATATATAATTAAATTATTTCGTAGTTCTCCGCAGGGGCTAGCTGAAGTGTACAGCTAGTGGGGATTAACGCTCCCCCGGTTTCCCGAGTTCAGTACACTCACTAATACTTTCAGAACAGTACACCTTACATTAAACCTGACACAAGGACATTAACAGTACACACCCCAGGGTTCCCTCCCCTGGGAAGTCCCATTGACTATCGGGTATATAATGGCCCCAGTTGTCCCGAGGTAACGGGTCCTTCTCTACTGGGTAAATCACCCGTAGAGGAGTAAAACTGATTCAAAGAACCATAAATGGCCTCGGAACAAATGGACTGTCTAAACGGAAACGACGCGGCACGGAAAAGGATCTAAGATTTGGAACCTGGAATATAAAATCACTGACTGGAAAAGAGGTTGAGCTGGTGGAGGAAATAAAGAAGTATAAGGTGGATATACTGGGAATAGCTGAGGTGAAGAGAAAGGGAAGCGGAGAGGTAGAGCTGGATGACGGATATTTCCTACTATATGCGGGAGTACCAAGGGGTGTTTGTGCTAAGGAGGGAGTGGGTATAGTGATGTCTTCTGCAGCATATAGCAGAGTGGAAGAATGGGAGCCAGTCTCCTCCAGGATTATATTTGTGGACCTCCAAGTAACTATTGGCAAGCTAACAATCATTCAAGTATATGCTCCTACAGAAGATGCAGGGATAATGGATAAAGAAGCATTCTACTCAGACCTGCAACGAGCGATTGACAGAAGCAGGGACAAAGGAAGGCTAGTAGTTCTTTGTGGAGATTTTAATGCGAGAACTGGACGAGACTACAGAACATCATTTGGTGTGATGGGGCCTCATGGAGGTGAAATCGTTAAGAATGAAAATGGCCAACGACTGTTTGATTTCTGTGTCGACAATGATCTCTTGGTAGGCAATTCCTTCTACCCACATAAGTGGGCACATAAAATTACTTTCTCAAGCGCAGTTGGAAATAGTGTCATCGACTATTTTATTTATGATAGAGAGATACGACAATATTTCAGAGATGTGAAAGTAATAAGAGGAGCAGAAATAGGCACAGACCATCTGTTGTAAGTTGCAGATACCAAGATCTTAAGGACCCGCAAGCCAATAGCTAAAGCTTACGAAGCAATAAAAGTTCGAGCTTTGGATGATCCAGAGAAGAGAAAACTATATTCAGCCAAATTGGAAGAAAGCCTCAGAGTTTTGGATTTGGACGGAGATGCAGAGAAACAATGGAGCGCTCTCAAAACTACCATCCGGAGAACTGCCCAGGAGATATGTGGCCTACAAAAATTCACCTATAAAGGCAAACGCAGCAAATGGTGGAACAATAATGTGAAGTTGGTTATAAACCAGAAGAAGCAGGCATGGAAGTCCTACCAGAGACATAAGACACCTGAAAACTTTGCTGAATATAAAAGAGCAAGAAATGAAGCCAAAGCAGTAATTAAGGAACAATAAGGATAACATGGGAAGAATTCGGGAAGAGCCTAGATGACAATCACAGGGAAAATATCAAAAAGTTTTGGCGCACTGTGAAATTCTTGAAAGGCACAAGAGCAAAGCCAGTGAGAAATGTTAAAGATAACAATGGGGTATTGCTGACTGAAACACATAGTATATTAGATAGATGGCGTAGACACTACTTAGATCTCTTTGCTAATGAAGAAGCAGCTAGAGAACAAAGGGAACAGACGATCTACGAAGTCAGCGAAGAAACCATTAATGAAGAAGTAGAACTGGCTATTGATCAGATGAAGACAGGCAAGGCAGCAGGTAGAGATAATATTGCCCCCGAGTTCCTGAAATATGGTGGACAAGAACTTATTAAAGCGTTGCAAGGGCTGTTTCAGACTGTATGGGATACCAAGAGAATCCCGAAAGATTGGGAATACAGTGTGATTATCCCTATCCACAAAAAAGGAAGCCAAACAGAATGTGCCAATTATAGACCAATTAGCCTCTTGTCTGTGGCATACAAAATGTACACACACATTCTGGAGAAAAGGCTACGACGAATCGTGGAGAAACATTTGGAAGAAGAGCAAGCAGGTTTTCGCCCCGGGAGGCAGACCCAGGATAATATATTTGTCATAAGGAATATATTAGAAAAGTCATGGGACAGAAATAAGAACACATACTTAGCATTCCTGGACCTTAAGGCTGCTTTTGACTCAGTCCCACGTCAAGAAATATGGAACGCCCTCGCAGCAAAAAACGTACCAAGAGATCTCCTTACCGCCATAAAATCCGTATACGCAAATTCAAAAGGAGTGGTAAGGATTAATGGAACAGAAACTGCTCCTTTTCCCATTACCAGAGGAGTAAAGCAAGGAGACAGCCTGAGCCCACTTCTATTTACCGTGTTCATGGAATTTGTAAAAGGCGTACCGCACGAACAGTGGTAGGAAAGTGGAACATGAGGACGATACTGAGCCAATCACTCTTATATGCGGATGACATCGTCCTCATATGTGACACTAAAGAAAAATTAAAGCAAGCTCTATTGGAATGGCAAGAAGAACTTAAGCGAAAAGGAATGACCATCAATGCCTCTAAGAGTAAGATACTGGTCCTGTTCCCAGATGAGGAGGAAACAGTGGAGGTGGTTTGTAATGGTGAAGTTCTTGAAGTAGTTGAGAACTTTATCTATTTGGACTATAACTTTATTTATTTATGGGGACATAAACAAACAAGGAAAAATAGACGGGGAAATAGCAAATAGGATCACGAAAGCTAACCAGATCTATTATAGCATTTGCAATAGTATTGTTGGGCACCGAGATGTGGGGCAAGAGACAAAGCTCCACATTTACAAATCAGTATATCTCCCTACTCTTACCTACGGGAGCGAGAGCTGGATTATGCTGAGCTGAAATGAGGTACTTACGTCGGGTCGTAGGAAAAACGAGAAGAGACCACGTAAGAAATGAAAGGATTAGAGCGGAGCTGAAAACTCCTGCACTGAAAAATATCCTGGAAAAACGACAGCTAAAATGGTTCGCGGCCATGTTTGTCGAATGAGTGAGGACCGGGAACCTAGAAAGGTGATGAAGGCGCGACCCACTGGCAGGAGGCCACGCGGAAGGCCTAGGATTTTGTATGAGGATTATATCCAGAGGATCGGAAAAGACATTCCAGGAACTGAAACAACTCTGCAAGGACCGTGAAGCCTGGCAGCGTTGGATTGAGGCCCCTCCACGCTGAATGGCACAAAGGAGGAAGATAAAGAAGAAGAAGAAGATTATTTCGTAACATAAATATAGTTTTTTTTTTTTTTATATTCTTGTTCACTTTTCTTGTTTTCTAAAATTATAGAGGACTAGGCATCGTCATCGCGACGCTGTGAACCTGCTGGAAAATGGATAGTGGCAGGTAGCCAATAGGTATCCCCTCTTCCTAAACATTATTTTAATAAGGATATTTTTAGGTAATTTGTTTTCTATTTTTTTTAATTTTCAACCTTTCCTTATAATTATTAACTTCTATACCATTCCATATGGTTAAATTTTAGTTTTTATTAGTTATGTCAAGAGGTGGAATACTTAAAAATATATGGATAAATTGCTGGGTTACTGTAATTAAGAAAAAGATTCCTCAAAATCATATTACTGTATAATCTAACAAAAATCTAACAACATAAAATAATAATTAAAAAAAGTATAATATTACATAAAACAAAATAAAATATTAAATTTTTAACTACCAAGTAAAACAATTTTCGGCCTCAAAAGCATTAAGGAAAGGGTGTAACTAATTAGGCCAAACTATTTATAACTAACATGATAATATTTTACAGAACTTAATTAAATGTAATTTTATAATAATATAAAAAAATAATTACTAATTAACATTAACTCCTTTCAACATTGATATTGATTGTAACACACAAACAATTATCTTAATATAAATAGTTAAAATGAAAATTCTACAAACACAATAATAACTATACTACAAACAACAAGATTGATGATTTATTCTTATAAAAAAATGGAAATTACAATATATCTAATATGTATTTTACGATACTTGTATAATGATTAATACAATGGGTATGATAATGTGTTGTCAACAGATGGTAATGGATTGGGTTGTGATTAGTAGCAGAGCAGCTCAGTTAACAGTATGTGAAATTATGCAATTATTTAAGTTAAGTATTTCAAAATCTGTTCATTTACACAAAAATCAGAATCAAATGATTTAGGACCACTAACAAGGGGGCAGAATAAGAGGAGCAAGGGGTGAAAGCATTGACAAAAATTATAGAAAAGAGGCAGTCAAAATGGTTCGGACATGGGTGCCGAATGTATGAAGATCGCGGACCATGCAAGTTCTTCGAAGCTAAACCAATTGGCAAAAGAAATAGAGGCAGCCCAAGGATATCATAGACAGACAGTGAGGCCAGAATAGGAGAGAAAAGGGGAAAGCGATTGGATTCCATGAGGACATCGGCAAAGGACCGCGATGGTTGGAATGTTTTGATCGAGGCACTGATGAGGAAGAAAAAGAACAAGGTGGTCACCAAGTCAGGAAAAGATTCAAGCACGATTCCAGCCTCTGTCCTTGAAACTGCTGTGGGTCTCATCTCATGTCAATGACTGAGGAATTAAAAAATATGATCTCGATTCTAATTCAAAATCAATTAATTATCAGGAGCCCATATTAAATAAAATGAAATTTCAAATTGTAAATTGTCACGTCATTTAAACCGTTATGTTTAAATTTTAAAAAAAATTGTAGAACTGAAACAATTGTTCAAAGTAGGTTTTACATTTTTGAAAATAACAGTAATTAAAAGAAAAACACTATTCTAATACTAATAATCTAGTAAAATGGACACATACTGCATACAAACTACCCGTCTCCTTTAAATCAAACGGAAGAGAGATGACTTGTATGATGAACCACGATGCAAACTGGAGTAAACATAAAACTGAAATAAGCCATAAGATCTAAAAGGTGTTGACAATGACTTTTTTTTTTCCAGGGAGCAAAAGGATTCGGCGAACCGTCCGCGGCATCCGCCTAGAGAGGGCCAACAATACCCGCATCCTCGAAGCTTTTTAGCTCCTATTGAGCACATTTTTTATTAATTTTATTCATAACTGCCATCATGACTGACCCTAACATATATCACGACAGACAGATTGATAAATCTTTAAAACGCGTTTTTACCGACGAAAACGATAATAACGGCTTTCAACAAGTCAAAAAGAAAAAATCAATAAGAAATCGTCCGGAACCGCCCACATTTAAAACCCATATCGCGAATAATTACGAAAAATTAGGTGAACATGACTTGTATGTTTCCGCCGGAAGCTCTCAAAATCAACACAATGAGTCAGCAGTTTTTAAGCTGCCAACCCCTATTATCGTTGGCCAGCCAAATCTACTGTCAATATGGGCTATATATAAGCCCAACACAGTATTACCGAATATAAATTACGGTCTATAAAAAATGAATTACCTATTTACGTAAAAAATATGTCCGATTATACTAACGTCTGCAGCATACTGAATAAATCCGATACGGAATATCATAGTTTTGCCCTCTGTGGAAATAAACCCCTCAAAAAATTCCTATTAAAGGGATTTGATGTCGATCACGATATCGAAATGATAAAAGAGGAATTAGAATCGAGACTTCCGGGTTTCAAATTTTTTTTTTCCGCATGCAAAAAACTGATCAGGACGGGAAAAAATATGATCTGTCGTACTTAATAGTATCGGCAGTCCATAAAGTAACGTCGACCGCCCGCGTTTTTACTAATGGGATATAGAGACCTACCTATAAAAACAGGGAGTTAAGAAGATGTAAGGACACGTCAGTCTTCAGGTGTCTTCGCTACGGTCCGGTAGCAGCTACGGAGCAGTCAACTGTGAGTTGTTTTTCTTTTATTATCTTATGTTTTTTGTGTTTTATAAGTGTTATAATGTAAATATTTTGTGTTAATTGTGTTACTTAAGCTTTTTAGCTCCTATTGAGCACATTTATTTCTATATCTATCGACTACTTTCACCATGACTGACCCAAACATGGATCACGACGGACAGACTGACAAATCTTTAAAACGCGTTTTAACCGACGAAAATGACAATAATGGCTTTATACAAGTCAAAAAGAAGCACACGATAAGAAATCGCCCGGAACCGCCCACATTTAAAACCCCTATAGCCAATAAATACGAAAAATTAGGTGAACATGACTTGCATGTTTCCACCGGAAGTTCCCTAAACAATAACAATGAGTCAGCAGTTTCTAAGCTGCCACCCCCTATTATCGTTCGACCAGCTAAATCAACTGTCGATATGGGCCATATATTAGCAAGTCATGATATTACCGAGTATAAAATGCGTTCTATTAAAAATGAATTACGTATTTACGTAAAAAATATGACCGACTATACTAACGTTTGCGGCATACTAAATAAATCTGATACAGAATACCATAGCTTTGCCCCTCGTGGAAATAAACCCCTTAAAAAATTTATATTAAAGGGATTCAATATCGATCAAGATATCGAACTCATAAAAGAGGAACTAGAAGCGAGACTTTCTGGTTTTAAATCTATTTTCCGTATGCAAAAAACCGACAATGACGGGAAAAAATATGATCTGTCGTATTTCATAGTATCGACAGACCATAATGTATAACATTAGAACAATTTAAAAAGTTAGACACCATAAATCATATATGGTTTAAAGTAGAAAAAATGAAAAGATTGAGTGGCCCTACTCAATGTTTTAACTGCCAGGAGTTCGGCCATACTTTCAACTATTGCGGCCGACTACCTAAATGTGTCCGGTGTGCTGGCAGCCACCACGTAAAATATTGCCCGAAGGAAGGATCTTTCAGCACAACATAACTTCATCTCAGAACTTCTTAAAATACCAGGTAGGATTGGTAGAAAAAGGTAATTAATTTCGTTCTAATTCTTATAATGTATATATATACTTATCTATGCATGTGTCTAATATCTTTTGTTTTGTTCTTTTTAAAGGACAAAGGAAAAAAAAAAAAAAAAAAAAAAAAAAAAAAAAAAATGTCAGGACAGCAGCAGCAGCAGTTCAGTCCTAGTATCGAACCAGTTAACATCGCTTCTAGAACATCGGTCCTTACTGAGTTTAGCATGCACTTTTTTTTTTTTTTTTTTTTTTTTTCTTCTTCATAGCCCCTGTATAAAGAAAGACATTGTGTGTGCTCTTTACATCGAAGATGTAAAGAGTTAGAAAGGTAAATGCCTTTTGCTGTAACTGAGTTACATTTTAAGGCCTGTATGAGTGGGTGTGAGCTTGAGGTAGCGGGCGCTATGTCTGCAGAGGTGTTGGGGCACACCTTTTGTTGGAGTCCTTCTGAAAAAAACACTAAATCAAAAATAGTTTTATGAATAAAAGTTCTGAAATGAAGACAGTCAGACTGTCTTTTGCCACCGTACAGGGGGTGGTGCCGGAGTTAGACTATTGAATAGAGGGTTGTTGAGGTGCTGGAGGGAATCAAAAAATTTAATATGCCTCCGCTTTATGTATTCCGGGATAGTAGGGAGTTCAAAGATTTCGTGCAGCTCCGGGGGCTTCTTCTTCCGCAGCGTCGTCGTTCTCACAATTCTTCGAAGGATGGTGTCTTGAAATCCCTGAAGATATCGTCGCGTTCCATCGGAGAGATGCGTGAACAGCGGTGCGCCGTAGAGGAGTGCTGGGCGTAATATTGATTTATATATGGCTAGTTTTAGCCTGAGAGAGAGTGCCGGGGAGGTGAGGAGGTGATGGAGTCTATAGGATTTTCTCCTAACTGTTCTGGCTTTTTGATAAATGTGGGCAGAAAATTTGAGATGGCGGTCCAGTTGAACACCTAAATAAAGAATTTTGTTGGAGGGAGCTAGTTCCATGCCAGCCACGTGGAGCGCTCTCGGCAGTGTTGTTCTCTTCTTTGATTGGTGCGAAAACACTACGCAGTCCGTTTTGGCGGGATTTACTTTAATATTAAGTAAGTCCAGCCGTTGAACAATCTCTGCACAAGTTTGTTCGGCCTGACGTAGTGCTTTCGTAGCATTAAGACTACTGCTGTAGATGGCGATGTCATCGGCATAGGCAGCTACAGCAGACTTGATGTAGTTTTTTGCCGACTATATCGGCAGTATATATAGAGAATAAGACTGGCGATAGAACTGCTCCCTGCGGGACACCACAGCTGAGGGGGATGGTGCTAGAAAGTTCCCCACGAACCTTCACAGTGAGTTCTCTGCCACTCAGGAATGAGACTATGATACTATAGAGCTGTTCTGGGCAGTCGAGGTCCATGAGCTGACGACATAGAATGCCGTGAGACACAGAATCGAAAGCCTTTGTACAGTCTATGGAAATCATAGCCGTTGCCGTATTTCTGTTGAAGTTTCGGTTTACCTCAGTTTGAAGCTTCAGTAGATGGTGTTCTGTGCTGAGGTGGGGTTGAAATCCAGCTTGCTCATACGGTATCACTGAGTGTTCTTCGCAAAAGTCTCTGAGATAATTGAGAATAATTTTCTCATAGACCTTTGCGAGGTGAGGCAGTAGGCTGATGGGTCTGTAATGTTCAGGTTTCTCACCGTTGCGACTCGGCTTGAGGAGTGGAAACAAGATGGCACGTTTCCATTGCATGCACTTCCTAAACTCATTATTTTTGGTTGTGGCCTGGACCCCCACTTTCAGATCCTGCGGACCAATCAGGAGCCACCAATGAGAAGCGCGCTCTACTGGAGGGTTTCCAACCTGCCCCCAAGAAGCACACCTTCAGACCCAGACCTGAAGCTAAAAGGCTCCCCGTTACTACTGGCAACAGATTTGAAGACCTGCCACCAGAGGTCGCTGATGCACCTCGAACAAAACTCTCAGCACCCATCATAATATCACCCCCGATCTCTCTAACAGACTTGCGACCAAAGCTGAGAGCAATTGGCCTCACCAATTTCTCCGCAAATAACTCAAGAAGTGAGACTCGACTATAAATCAACTCCGAACCTGACCACGGAAAGGCGACACTCCTACTCAGGTCAGACCAAGAAGGCCAATTTCACTCCTTTGCACCCAGGGGAACCCAAAGGTCCAGAAAATATGTTCTCCACGGCTCATGAGCGATTGGAAGACGGCTTTGTGGCATGACCGACTGCGGCAGACCCATAACGACCACAGGCAGTTCTGGAGATTGGTCCAAACCTTCGTCAACGAAAGGCGAGCGGTTTTCCTCACTGACGGTGACAGCTCCTAACACCCGCTGAATAGGCTGAACACCTAGCCAGGGAATACTTAGTAAAGGATGCTGACAGGCCGGCGGATGCGCCGATGCTACCCCACGGACCACTACCGAGTCCTAATGAGACGCCCATCTTTTCCACTTATAAGGATCTTGAGTCCGTTCTCCATCGCCTGAAAGCTCATCTCGCTGGATTGCACACAGGCCTATGATTGTGTCTCACACCCCCTACTGCTCCGCAGACTAGAAGAATACAGGTTCCCTACCGCCCTATGCCGACTGATCAGAAGCTACCTTAGCGGAAGATCTTTCGTCGTCGTGAGTCTTAAAGTTGGTGAGAGCCAGTCTAGACCTGTCCCTACCGCCTGCGGTGTACCACAGGGATCAGTACTTGGACCATTCCTGTTCAACATCTTTACGGCTCCAGTGGTCTCCATCAAACACCCCGAGGCGGTAGTTGCTGCATACGCCGACGACGTTGCCGTCTACGCATCCAGCCTAAACCCTGGACGAGCACTCGAAATGGCCCAGAGGGCAACCTCCACCATTGTCGAGGCTCTACACACCTGCGGAATCAAGGTTAACCCCAAGAAGACTGACGCTATTGTGATGTCCTTTGCCAAACTGAGGAGATCCCAGAGATTGCCAAAGCACTTCACAATATACAGCTCCATATTATATCTAGGAGTCAACATTGACCGACACCTGACCTTCTCAACCCACGTGAAGAGCAGAATCAAACAGGCCAGGGCAAAGACCTACCGCCTCTATCATCTCCTGACCTCCCCTCAACTATCCCTTCGCCTCAAGCTTCAAATTTACAAATCCATTATTAGACCCACCCTACTCCATGGAGCTCCACTGCTGCACCACATGTAGAAGAGTACTCTCCATGCCCTCCAGACGTTCCAGAACTCCGTCCTTCGGCGAATCGTCCGTAGTACCAACCTGCAGAGGTCCAGGACGTACTTCCATCCCGACGTACATCGGCCGCCGGCACGTAAGATTCTTTGACGGGATGAAGCACTGTTCCAACCCTCTCTTCAGGGACGTAGTCCCGCCTCCCAGGCCTGGGAGGTGGCAAGGTTTGACCCCCTTAGTGGACGTACTCGCCGAGGGAAGGGGTTCAGGCTCAACAGACTGACCCGTAGAACCATCACCGCCAGCAGAGTGACTCCTCCTCGCTCATCGTAGAAGAAGGAAGTCCATACGTCAAGAGTGGATCCAGCAGCTGCCGAGGACACCCATCTTCAAATGCCGCAAGGCAATAAAAGATCCTTAAACCCAAAATCCCGTATTTTCCTTGTATATATTTGTAAATAAATGGAGGACTAAGAAAAAAAAAAAAAAAAAAAAAGATGTCAGGAGGGAATGTTCATCCTTCATAGTGTTCATGTTAGTTCAGTGCTGTTATCAGTTTCTTTGTGTCACAAGTCGTTTGTGTCCAAAAGCTTTTTGTTCTCGGGCCTTTGTTCCCGGGGACGCGTTACCACGTGTTTAGTTTCTTTGTGATATTACTTTGTTCTCGTATATCCAGTGACAGTGTTAATTTTAGAACAATGGACAACACAAGAAATAATCTGTGTGGCACAGAAAGCCCAATTACCACCCTCTGATGATGAAGGGAAATTTAAAGAACCACGAAAGAAGGCAAAGAAGACCACGCCAAAAAAGACGCCCCCAACAACCACGCAGAATAGTTTCGCTCCGCTGCAACAAGCACCGACAGATCCAAGAATTTCAGGAACCAGAACAACCTCATCAAGCACACCCTGCCCACCGATCTTCGTCGCAAGCAGAAAATTAAACGAGGTAATAAATTATCTAACTAAACTTAAAGTGACTAATTATTACCTCAGGGAACTGAGGACGGCGTCAAGATTAACCTCGAATCTGCATCCGAGAGATCATAAGTCCTCCGTGTTTTCATATCATATCATATCAAGTCCTCAGTTTGAAACTACCAACATGTACTTTTATATGTTTTCTCGGATACACAACATACCGACTTGACTCGCCCAACCAGGGGGGCCTAGCACTATTGGTGCGTCGCGATATACCGTCAAGACTCATTGACAAACAAGCACTAAAGGACGAACCAATCAAAGAGAACAACACTGCCGAGAGCGCTCCACGTGGCTGGCATGGAACTAGCTCCCTCCAACAAAATACTCTATTTAGGCATTCAGCTGGACCGCCATCTTAAATTCTCAGCTCACATCTACAACAAAGCAAGAGTAGTTAGGAGAAAGTCCTGTAAACTCCACCACCTCACCTCCCCAGCACTTTCTCTCAGGCTAAAACTAGCCATATATAAATCAATACTCCGCCCAGCTCTCATCTATGGCGCACCGCTGTTCACACATCTCTGCGATGGAACTCGACGATGTCTTCAGGGATTTCAAGACACCATCCTTTGAAGAATTGTGAGAACGACGACGCTGCGGAAGAAGAAACCCCAGGAGCTGCACGAAATTTTTGAACTCCCTACTGTCCCGGAATATATAAAGCGGAGGCATATCAAATTTTTTGATTCCCTCTACATGGTGTCTACCAATTTCAGCTATCAAAATTCCCGACATATTCCCGACTTTTTCAAGAATATTTCTAGAAATTCCCGACTTTTTCAAAAAGTTTTTTAGAAATTCTAGCCAATCGATATTTTAATGGTGTTTCAATAATAATCTAAACAAATTTATCGATGCATACTTTGCTACTGAACATATCACAGTTAAACAACATATAAAAAAAAAACAAAAATTTTTTTTAATTTCAGATTACTCTAGATAAATTTCAAGAAACACATCAATGTCGAGTATTGCCATTCGGTTTGTAAATAGGAGGTTACATGAGGTTGTCGGATAAAATAACTCCAAAAATATATGTCCCATCAGAATATTCATTTTTGTTTTCATCAGAAGGCTGG
This sequence comes from Euschistus heros, assembly GCA_003667255.2. NCBI lineage: Eukaryota > Metazoa > Arthropoda > Insecta > Hemiptera > Pentatomidae > Euschistus > Euschistus heros. Next base: position 194,105 of record RCWM02000926.1, on the reverse strand, counting down.
TTAAATTCACTATGAGACTTCATAAATGAAATTTTGATCAAGTCCCATGATATACTCACGCCATCACGCTAAGAACCTCATACTCTTGTGAAATCCACTTTTCAGTATATTTCTCGCTATAACTCCGAAAATTTTTACGAGGATGGTACTGAAAAAAAGTTTTTTTCACAAGGGTATGGGATTCTCAGCGTGCTGGAGTGGGTATTTCATTGGATTTAAAACACATTTCATATAAGAGGTCTCATTGCAAATTTGACCAGCTTTCAGATGAAAAAAAGAAATTTGCATCAGACAAATAACTATAGATTTATAGCCAAAAAAGTACCGACAAACGTGTTTTCGCGATGTTTTACTTACCGCAACTTAGTCAATCTTTAGGCGTTAGTAGTGGCCAAACCGCTGAACCGATTTAAACGTAATATTATTAAAAAGTAAGTTTTATGTGACGTTATACAGTTTTCAACTAAATATGGTATTTTTCCCTCCCCCTCTACTAACTGCGCAGAAAAAAAAATGAATAGAATCAAATTTGTTGAAAATTTGATTTGCTTTAATGTGTCGATGACAAACTTTGAATGATTATTTTTCTTTATTATATAATTAACTTTTTAATTATAATTACCTAGTACACGTAAATATTTTCGTTATAATTGTTTGATTTTTAAACATTTAAATAAATGTTCTAACTGTAAAAAAATGTTGAACTTTTTGAGATCCAGTTAAAAATAAAGTAGCAAAGTTATACATAAAATTAAATTAAATTTAATGCTCTATCAATTTGTTTCTGACTATTCTTCTCAGTGCAGAAGAGGCAAACCTAGTGCCGGCCACGACTGTTTAGCGAAAAGTGAGGTGAAAATGATTTTCTTTTTCTTTTTCATCAATCTATTATTTGAAATAACAAAAATAAATTAATTTTTATTGATAAATAAACAATAAAAAGACAGAACATTATTTTCCCCCAGAACCTACTTTTGACTGTTTTTTGTTATCTGCCGTATTTGAGAGAACCGCTGGGCCAACAGGTACCATTCTGGTCTCAAATGATGTATTTCAGGAGATATTTCACAAAATAAGTGACCATATCGAAAAAAAAAAATAGTTTTTTGGGAAAAAATGGCCTCTTTTCGATTATATTACCCCTATATCTTGAACCAATGGCAATATAGAGCTCACCCTGATCTCAAATTGTAGCAAATTTAGTTTACTTTAAAAGTATGTGGAGTGACTATACGAATCAGACGCTTCCTTAACTCACATATTGAGCAAAAACTGGAAAAATTTTGAAAATCTTACCATTAACGACGACTTTTTTCCCGATTTTCGCAAATTTTCTGTAAATTCCCGACTTATTCCCGAATTTTTCCCGACCACACGAAATTCCCGACATATTCCCGAAATTCCCGAATTTCCCGACTAGTAGACACCCTGCTCTAGCACCTCAACAATCCTTTATTCAATTCTTTAACTCCGGTACCACCCCCTGTGTACGATGGCAAAAGAGTCTGACTGTCTTCATTTCCGAATTTTTCATATATAAAACTTTTTTGATTTGATGTTTTTCAGGAGAACTTAGAAGAGTAGGATGGAAGATGTGGAGATGGGGGACAACCCATCGGAGCACCACGCAGTTGGCGACGCCACTGCTAGTTCCCGAAAGGGTGCCCGCTCTAGGGCCGACGCTGAAGGCTTTGTTACACCTGACCCCAAGAGGGTCTTTTAGCCACGACCAATGCCTGGACCTAGCCCAGTGACTACGGCCAACAGATATGAGGCGCTACCAGCGGACAGCAGTCCTGAGACGAACAAGGAGAGGCCGCCGCCGCCAATCATAATTTCCCCGCCGATATCACTTACTCATATGAGGCGGAAGCTTGCCGAGATCGGCATAACAAAATTCGGATTCAACAACTCCCGGCGGGAATCCAGGGTGTACCTCAACACAGCGCGAGAGCACAACGCTGCCACTCTGCTTCTACGCACTGACCAAGAGTGTCAGTTCCACTCATACGCTCCTAGAGGTACCCGGAGGTCCAAGAAGTTTGTACTGCATGGATTCGATCTCGACCACAGCCTGGAAGAGATGTCTGAAGACTTAACCGCCCGGCTTCCGGGTTTTTTTAAAATGGTTCGACGGCTGACACGTCGGGAAGGTGCCGGCACGTCGTATACAACGGAAGGCGTGCTCCTCCTAACTGAGCATACAGTCAAGATTGAAGCCATCCAGAAGCTGAAAGAAATAAATATGGTGCGCTTCCGCGTATCTAATTTTAAAGATAATGGCGGCCCAGTCCAATGTAGACAGTGCCAGCAGTTCGGTCACAGAATAAAGTACTGTGGCCGTACCTGCGCCTGCCCCTGGTGCGGTGGATCCCACCTCATCGAAGAGTGTCCCAAGAAAACTACAGCTGCCCTGGTCTGCGTGAACTGCCAGGGACCCCACGCAGCCTTCTCAAAAGAATGTACTTACAGGCAGGGACTCCTGCGACAGCGGAGGATGAAGGCCAGCCACCGGCTTCAGCCCCAACTCCAACTCCAGCTCCGGCCCCGGCGATGGACCAGAAAAACTTTCCTCCGCCCAGGCCAGCCCGAGGCAGCCGCTCCTTCTCTCAGGCATCAGGAGGTGCCCAGCAGCAGCAACAACAACAGCAGCAGCAGCATCAACGGAGGCAAACCAGAGTCATCGTGGAGGAACCAACCGACGAGGTGACTCCATACGTCGTCCCAGTGGTGGATAATGCCCTACTTTACAGGGTCATCGGTCGCATGGACCAAATGATGGATGCGATGGCAAACCTTATGGGGCTTGTGACCAGGCTACTACAAAAACAGGATGGATGAAGCCATAGTCATCAATCACAACATCCGAGGATTCGGCACATCGCAATCAGAACTGGAGGTACTCCTTCTGTAACATAGACCGGCTGTGGTGGCCCTGACTGACACCATGCTCTCCCCAGCGACCAGACTGTACATCACGGACAACGTCTACAGGGAGGCCGTCAGGGATGGTGAAATGCAGGGGGTCGCCATCTTGGTGAGGAAAGACCTGTCATCGCGACTCGTCCCGAACCCAGTGGACTGCTGTGATGGTGTTCACATGATCACGGTGGATGTGCGGCTCAAACACAGGCACACGTTTGCCTGTGTCTACAGGAGACCCCGGGCGGCAAATACACCTGTTCGTGACCTGTTGCTTCATGCACAGTCGCGTAGCAAGTTTGTCGTCCTGGGCGACCTCAATGCCAAGCATCCGGCGTGGCTGTGCCGCAGCAGCAATCCATTGGGAAACATCATCATCAGGATGCGACTCCAGGTCTACCACCCTGGCGTTCACAACTTCCGCCCGGACTTTGACCCTACTAAGACTTCTACTGTGGACCTCCTGATCACCAGGGACACGCACAGCGTCACCGACTGCCGAGCACTGCCGTTCAGCACCTCCGATCATCGCCCTGAGCTCTACATCTTCGAAGGTACTCCAGCCACACCACCGGCTACTAAGTACAGGCTCCAGAAAGCGAACTGGAAAGTGTACAGAGCCTCGATTGAGGAGTGTCTCCCTAAGGTGACGTCTTGCCTGACCCCTGGTGATATTGATGCAGCAGTGGAGACCATCACTACCACCATCCTCGATTCAGCCGACGCCAACATCCCGAAATTTGCTCATTTGCCAAACTACCTCCGACCTCCACCCCAGTCTTCAGGTGTCTTCGCTACGGTCCGGTCGCAGCTACGGAGCAGTCAACTGTGAGTACCATTTTATGCAAGTCATTGTTGTTTTTCTTTTATTATCTTATGTTTTTGTGTTATATAAGTGTTATAATGTAATTATTTTGTGTTAATTGTTTTATTTAAGCTTTTTTGCTCCTATTGAGCACATTTTTTACTAATTCTATCGACTACTTTCACCATGACTGACCCAAACATGGATCACGACGGACAAACTGATAAAACTGTTTTAAAACGCGGACCTACCGAAGAAAATGACCTAAATGACTTCCAACCGGTTAAAAGGAAACATATAATTCGTAATAGAGCAGAATTACCGGTTTTTAATACCCCAATCAAAAATAAATTCGAAAAACTGCAAAATCATGCTGAGCATGACTTGCAATCTTCAACCGGAAATGACTCACACACCAACGATGAGTCAGCAGCTTTGAAGCTGCCTCCCCCTATTATCATCAAACCAGCTAAATCCACGGTGGATTTACAAAGTTTTCTTAATATAAATAAAATTCTAAATTATAAAATTCGATCTTTAAAAAACGAAAACCGAATTTATCTCAAAAATAACGAGGACTATAATCAGGTCTGTGGCTTGCTAAATAAAACTGATATTGAGTATCACACTTTTGCCCCACGAGGTAATAAACCTCTTAAAAAATTTATTTTAAAAGGATTCGATATCGATCACGATATCGAATACATAAAAACGGAATTACAATCCAGACTTCCCGGGTTCAAAACAATTTACCGCATGCAAAAAACAGACGCGAACGGTAAAAAATACGATCTGTCTTACTTTATAGTATCCACAGATCACAAAACCACTATACCAGATTTTAAAAAATTAGACACTATAAACCACATATGGTTTACAGTCGAAACTATGAAAAGATTGAGTGGTCCCACTCAATGCTTTAATTGTCAAGAGTTCGGCCATACTTTTAATTATTGTGGCCGTCTACCTAAATGTGTCCGGTGTGCTGGAAGCCACCACGTAAAATACTGCCCGAAGGAAATTCCCCCCAAATGCTCAAATTGTAAAGGAGACCATGTGGCCTCGTTCAGGAACTGCCCGATAAGGCAGGAATTATTAAAAACTAAAATAAACAATAAATTAAGCAAAATTACCGAAGTCCCAGCTCCGCGCAATAATAGCCATTTTCAAGCTCAACAAGCCACGCCCACCGTCTCCAGCCCGACCTCTTACGCAGGGAGGACTGGCCGCGCCCCACTCCTACCGACCCCGCCCACCGCCTCACTACCAGCCCCGCCTACCGCACCCGCCCACCAGCCGACATATCATACAGATGAACCAGCCTGGGTTAAACCGCTGATCACAGAGATGGCGCAAAATAACCGCGACATGAAACAAATGTTTATGCAGCTGATGACAACGGTCAATCTAATGCTGCAAAAAATGCCAACCGTTCATGGTTAAACATACCATTATAAATTATAATATCACAGGGCTCAGGAAACGTAAACTTGAGCTTGAAACACTCCTAGCTTCCCACAAACCTTCTGTTGTAGCACTAACAGACACTAAACTACCAACACGTACTTATATATCTTTTCTCGGATATACAACATACCGACTTGACTCACCCAACCAGGGGGGCGTGGCACTATTGGTGCGTCGCGATATACCGTCAAGGCTCATTGACAAACAGACATTAAAGGACGAAAAACACTCTGCCATTACTGTACAAGTAAAACTCACGCACACCTACAAAATCACATGTGTCTACAGGAGCCCCTGGGGCAAACTAGACACATTCAAAACATTTTTACAAAAATTCGAAAATGACAGACAACACATAATCATAGGTGACTTAAATGCCAAACACCTGTACTACGGGATAGGCACATACATTACAAAAACGAGTTACACAGTCATATACCCTAACGCATATACATACAGACAACATAAAAACCCGGGCTATACATCCACACTCGATCTACTCTAACCCAACAGGCACACAGATTCACAAACTGTAAAACGATTGATTTCAGCGACAACGATCACCTCCCAGTACTCTATGAACTAGGGCCACACACACGTACCCCCCCGCGCACAAATTTACGTTACAAATTTAAAGAAGCGGACTGGAAAACATACAAACAACTTATACTAACACTCCCAACATTACACCGCTCCCATCTATTTCCGAAATAGATGAAGCCATGCTCAAATTACAGACAATCATGCAAGACGCCGCGAAAGTGTCAATACCCACCTTTCACCCCAACCCCCATACACCTCCGTACACCACCGAAACACATACTAACACTCATCAAACAACGAAACAACATTAAAAACACTTGGTACAGGACACAAGACCCCATGTACAAGCCCATCATAAATAGCCTCACGCGACAGATCACTTCCCTCATGTCACAGTGGAAATCATCCCTATGGCATGACCAACTCCGCCGGACCCATGATGATCCCCGCAAATTTTGGAAATTGGTTAGAAGTCATAACACCAAATCCAAATCGGTAAAAATAACCAAAGGAGATGAGCTCCTGACCCCTGCTGATCAGGCATCAATCTTGGCCGATTACTACACCCAGCGTGACTCTGCACGTACAGACACGGTGTACACACATAACCCCTCGACAGATATTAATCAAAACACTATTTTTTCAACATTTAAAGAATTAAAAACAATCCTCAGATACACTAAGGGAAACAAATCCTCAGGACAAGACAACATACCCAGTATTCTTCTTAAACAACTACCGCGGAAAACCCTCATGTTTCTACTTAACATCCTAAATTCGTGTTCCCGCCTTCGCTATTTTCCGTCCCAGTGGAAACATGCCATAGTGGTTCCACTCCTCAAACCCAAAAAACGAGGGGCTATCCCTGACGACTATAGGCCCATCAGCCTCCTCAACCATATCTCGAAAATATACGAGAAACTCATCCATATCCACGTTCGGAAATTTTGCGACTCAAACGATATCATTCCTCCAGAGCAAACCGGTTTCTCAAAAGGTGTCAGTTGCTACCACCATGTAGCTAAACTACAATATGACACCGTAAATAATCTCAAGAAAAACCTTGCCACTGCTATGATCTCATTAGACTGCACGCAAGCGTTCGACTCCGTGTCTCACTCCATACTAATAAGCCAACTTAGGCGGTACAATTTCCCCGTCCAGCTGGTTGACATTATAGGAAGCTACATCAGCAACCGGACCTTCTTAGTCCGTGTTAATGATGAATTATCACCACCTCAGCCGGTCACTTGTGGAGTACCACAAGGGTCCGTGCTCGCGCCTATACTGTTCAACATATATACAGCTCACGTAGTTGCCACCAAATTTAAAAATGTCCAGATAGCTGCCTATGCAGACGATATTGCCATCTACTCAGCTAGCATGAACGGAAAGCGTGCTATGCAAACCGCTCAAAACGCAGCCCAAAAGATCACTCAACTCCTCAAGGACATAAACATACACATCAATACCAGTAAAACAGACGCGATCACGTTTTCTTTCAAAAAGAAAAGAACAAAGCCAATATTAAACGGACAGACTATAACGACTAAAAAACATCTAACTTATTTAGGTATCAAGTTAGAATCACAACTCTCATATTCACCACCACACGTGAAACACCGAATACAAACAACAAGAACGACCACATATCAGCTAGGACACCTTCTCCGTGCACCATGTCTCTCACTCAGACTAAAAATACTCATTTACAAAGCCGTACTGAGACCATCTCTCCTTCACGGCGCACCACTTCTTCAATACTTATACCCCACTACACTCAACTCACTACAAACATTTCAAAACAGCGTCTTACAGAAGATTTGCCGAAACACATCCCTTGAACGTCGTAACATGAAACACATTCACGATTTCCTCCAGCTCGAAACCATACAAGAACAGATCACAAGACGACACATAAAGTTTTACGACAACCTCCCCGCTTCCTTTAATCCTCTCTTCCGCTCCATTACACCAACACCCCCTTCCTGCCAGATGGCAGGGCAGAAAGGGTCATAAAAAACCGACTAACATCATATTGTGATTTCATCACAATATGACTAAATTGTAAATATGTAAATAGTTAGTTTAAGTTAGTTTTTAGGTTAGTTATAAGGTTGTTATTATATTGATATAGAGGTATCCTCACCTCACTTTTAATCATATCCAAGCCTTTTTAAGGATCTTTTCAGCACCAAACAACTTCATCTCAAAACTTCTTAAAATACCAGGTAGGATTGGTAGAAAAAGGTAAATAATTTCGTTCAATTTCTTATAATGTATATATATGTTTATCTATGCATGTGTTAATATCATTTTGTTTTGTTCTTTTTAGAGGACTCAGAAAAAAAAAAAAAAAAAAAAAAAAAAAAAAAAAAAAAAAAAAAAAAAAAAAAAAAAAAAAAAAAAAACTACCCCCGCACATCCTGGAATTGATAAAGCAGAGAAACAACCTCCGAAACATCTTGTGTCGCACCAGAGACTATAGTCTGAAGCCGTCCATCAACGCCATGACCCGGCAAATTGCCAGGCTAATGAGTGTGAGCCAGTCGTATCCTTAAAGCACCCTGAGGCTGTTGCAGTCTACGCGTCCAGCCTCAACCCCGGCCGGGCCCTCAAGATGGCCGACAGGGCAACCTCCACCATCGTCGATGCGCTGAAGACATGCGGCATTAAGGTGAACCCTAGAAAGACTGACGCCATAGTGATGTCATTCAGCAAACGAGGAAAATCCCAAAAACTGCCGAAGAGTTTTGTAGTTGACGGCATTGAGCAGAACATCTCCAGCTCCATAGTATACCTTGGCGTCAGTCTCGACAGGCACCTCACCTTTTCGACGCATGTCAGAAGCAGGATCAAGCTGGCCCGGGCGCGGACATACCGCCTCCATCACCTCCTTACCTCTCCACAGATATCCCTCCGGCTGAAACTACAAATCTACAAGTCAATCATTAGACCCACCCTCCTTCACGGTGCTCCACTGCTGCATCATATGTACGAGACTACATTACGCTCCCTACAGACGTTCCAGAACACCGTCCTTCGGCGAATCGTCCGCGGCACTAGCCTAGAGAGGGCCAAAAACGTCCGGATCCTCGATGAGTTGAGGATGCCCACGATCCCGGCCTTTATCAGTCGCCAGCACGTCAAATTCTTTGACAACAAAGGCAACAAGGCAACAAAAGATCCTGTTATCCTTATTCCTTTCCTTGCGATGTAAAGAGCTCTTACACTATTTTTCTTTATAGATAGGGGCTATGAGGGAGGGGAAGTGTTTTTTATGCAAGTCATCCTTGTTTTCTTTTATATTCTTATGTTTTTTGTGTTTTATAAGTGTAAAATGTAAGTATTTTTTGTTAATTGTGTTATTTAAGCTTTTTAGCTCCTATTGAGCACATTTTTTACTATTTTTATCCACTACTGCCATCATGACTGACGCAAACATGGATCACGACGGACAGACTGAAAAAACTGTATTTAAACGTGGACCTACGGAAGAAAATGACTTAAATGACGTTCAACCTGTTAAAAGGAAGCATATGATTCACCACCAATCAGCAATAAATACGAAAAATTGCAAAATCATGCTGAGCATGACTATCAATCCCCAACCGGACATGACGCACATACCAACAAAGAGTTAGCAGTTTTGAAGCTGCCTCCCCCTATTAATATTAAACCAGCTAAATCCACGGTGGATTTACGAAATTTTCTAATTAAAAATGAAATCACGAATTATAAAATTCGTTCCCTTAAAATAGAAAATCAAATTTATCTAAAAAATGCCGAAGATTATAAGCAGGTTTGCGGCCTGTTAAATAATAATATTAAATATCACACATTTGCCCCACGAGGTAATAAACCTCTTAAAAAAATTATTTTAAAAGGATTCGATATCGAATACATAAAACTGAATTAGGAAATAGACTCCCCGGATTCAAGTCAATTTATCGGATGCAAAAAACAGACGCGAACGGTAAAAAATACGATCTGTCGCACTTTATAGTATCGACAGATCATAAAACAACCCTACAAGATCTGAAAAAATTAGCTATCATAAACCACATATGGTTTTCGGTTGAAACAATGATAAGATTGAGTGGTCCCACTCAATGCCTCAACTGCCAAGAATTCGGCCATACTTTTAATTATTGTGGCCGATTACCTAAATGTGTCCGGTGTGCTGGCAGACATCACTAAAATTATGCCCGAAGGAAATTCCCCCCCGGTGTTCAAATTGTAACGGAGACCATGTGGCTTCGTTCAGAAATTGCCCGAAAAAGCAAGGATTATTAAAAAATAAAAATATTATGAGATCAACAAAAATTACGAAAATCGCAATTTCAAGTAACAACGGCCGTCATGCCCATACAAACCAACCCACTGCCTCCAGCCCAACCTCGTACGCAAGAAGGACAGGCCGCGCCCCACTACTAACTCCGCCCACCGTATTCCTACCCACCACCGATATCTCATTCAAAGGAACCATCCTGGGCTAAATCTTTGATCACCGAGATGGCTCAAAATAACCGTGATATGATATAAATGTTTATGCAACAGATGACAACAGTCAATCTACTGCTGCACAAAATATCACAGGAGTCACAAAACGAAAACATCAGCTAGAATCCCTCCTAGATTCCCACAAACCCTCTGTTATAGCAGTAACAGACACTTAACTACAAACATGTACTTTTATATCTTTTCTCGGATACATAACATACCGACTTGATTCACCCAACCAGGGGGGCGTAGTGCTATTGGTGCATCGTGATATTCCGTCAAGACTCATAAACAAACAGATATTAAAGGACGATGAACAGTCTACAAGTGTCTTCACTACGGTCCGGTCGCATCCAGGGAGCAAACCGTGAGTATAGGTGTTATTTTGGGCATTCTCTCAAAAAAAGTCTTCAAGTGTCTTCACTACGGTCCGGTCGCAGCTACGGAGCCAACTGTGAGAACAAGTGTTTTTATACAGCCTGGCAGCCTTACTGTGGAGCTAAGTGTTTGTGCGCATGCGCTAAGTTCTAACGGTTTTTAACGGTTTTCCAGATCACGTGGAAGATGTAGATGAGGTATGTTAACTTGTTTTAATTAATTCAATCAGCTTCTGACGGGACAAAACACCTACTTTCACACATCGTGGTCACTACTGACCACACAACAACTCTAGATTCCCTTAAATCTATTAGATCAATAGATCATATCAGATTCTCAGTTAAAAAACTGAGAAATTTAAATGGACCCAGACAGTGCTTTAACTGCCAGGAATATGGTCACACTAAAAATTACTGTGGGCGCACTATCATATGCGTCAGGTGTGCAGGCAACCACGAGGTGAAAGACTGCCCCTCCAGATCAGAACCCCTCAAGTGTAGGAACTGCGGTGGCCCTCATGTGGCTTATTATCGCAACTGCCAATCCAGGCTGGAGCTTATCAAAACTAAGCTACAGCAAAAACCCCAAAAGCGGCAAACCTCATTGGCCGCCGAGCCCTCCAATAGGAACGCTCCCTCAGCCCCCACCACCTCAGGCCCTTCTACTTATGCCGGCCGCTGCGCTGCAGCCACGCCAGCAGCAGCAGCAGAGGAAAAGCAGCAGCAGCAGCAGTCTTGAAGTGTCGTCTGTACCGTTCACATCGCTTCTAGACCATCGGTCCTTTCAGAGTCTAACTTGCACCTTTTAGACTCTCAATATTTGGTAGTGGCTTGGACCCCCACATACACTTACCCACTTTTCAGGTCCCCCCCCCCTACTACGCCAGGAGGATAGAAGAGACCAGGCAGATGACGTCTCTTATGGAGACTGAAACCACCGGAGGGTCTGCGGACCAATCAGGTGCCACCGGCGGGCGTGAGAACTTTGTGTTTCCTAAGCAAAAACACAAGTTTCGCCCAAGACCCCAACCACAGAAGCCCCCGGTGCACCTATCAGTTCGCCCCACTACAGAATCAAGCCCAGACTACAGTAAAGCCCCCACCACCTATTATCATCTCCCCGCCAGTCTCCATTGTACAACTACGGAGACTTTTGGATTCAGTTGGTGTAACAAACACGTCAGCCAACTCTTCACCGAGGGAAACCAGGCTATACGTGGATACCAAAGAGGACCACGATAAGGCCATCCGATTACTTCGGACCGATCAAGTGGTCCAATTCCACACCTTCGCCCCCAGGGGCACAAAACGGACGAAAAAATTTGTCCTCTATGGCTTCGATGTCGACCACCCGATGGAGGACATCACGGAAGATTTGAAGCATAAGCTCCCCGGCTTCAAAATGGCCAGAAGACTCACAAAAAGGGGCGAAGATTCCGTGCCATATGACACAGAAATAGTTCAGATTATCACTGAGCCCCAAGTGAAGCTCAAAGATATTCAGAAAATTAGAGCCATCGAAGGAGTGAGGTTTAGGGCCGCAGTCTTTAAAGAAGAACCCGCACCCGTACAATGCGGCCAGTGCCAACAATACGGGGACAATATGAAATACTGCGGCAGAACTAGCGCATGCGCATGGTGCGGAGGGCACCACCTGTTCATCGAATGCCCAAAGCGAACCAATCAGCCCATCTGTGTGAACTGCAAGCAAAATCATCATGCTTCCTCAAAAGAGTGCCCGCTGAGACAGAGCCCGGTAGCCCAGAGGAAGAAAAAGACAAACCAGGAATCAGCACCGGCTCCCACAATGAACAACAAAAACTTCCCGGCAGCTCGCCCAACCCGAGCCAACCTCAGTTTCGCCCAGGCCTCCGGAGGTGAAACAACCAATCAGGAGCCGGCTCAGCCTGCACTACCAGCGCCACCAGCCCAGCAGGAAAGCAGAACTGACGCGCTCCTACATCGACTCCTTGATCGGATGGACTCCATGATGGGAAGTCATGACAGTATGATGGAGATGATGTCTAAAATGATGAAAGTCATGTCCCGTGTGATCGAGAAACTCGATGACTGAGCGCGTTCTCAACTTTAACACCAGAGGCCTGCGCACAACACAGGCTGAACTCGAAGTCCTTCTACTGTAGCATCGACCAGCGGTGGTGGCACTAACAGACATCATGACCCCCTCTACTCACAGACTCCACTTCAGAGATTACATCTCTTACAGAGAAAATGTACAAGGAACACAGGCAGTCGCCATCCTCTTTAGAAGAGACATACCATCAAGACTCATACCGAACCCCGTGGATTCTTGCGAGGGCTGCCATATCATTACAGTTGACGTGCGACTGAGAAATCGGTACACGTTCAGCTGTGTCTATAAGAGACCTCGGGCCAACAACACGCCTGTTCGCAATCTGCTGCTTCATGCACAGGCCCGCAGCAGGTATGTTGTCCTGGGGGATCTCAACGCTCGTCATACGAGCTGGTTATGCTCTAACAACAATCCACTGGGTTCCGTCATCACGAAGATGCGGCTCTCTGTGTTCCACCCAGGCGTACACACATTCAGACACAGCTTCAACGCCCACCCCTCGACACTGGACTTACTCCTCACCAGAGACATGAACACTGTCACTGACTGCCGAGCCCTGCCTTTCTGTAACTCCGACCACCACCCAGTGCTATACACGTTTGAAGGGACCCCGGCCACTAAGTACCTTCTGCACGATGCGGACTGGAAGGGCTAAAGAGCCAGGATACAGGAAATACTCCCATCAGTGACACCGTGCCTGACCCCTGGTGAGATAGACACAGCAGTGGAGACCTTCACCACCTCCATCCTTGATGCCGCTGACCTCCACATCCCTAAGTTCAGCCCCCGACCCAATAACCAACGAACCCCCCCCCCCCCCACGTCCTGGCCCTGATCGGACAGAGGAACAATCTCCGGAATATCTTCTGGCGTACTCGGGATTACAGCCTCAAGCCTGCTATCAACGCCATGACCCGGCAAATTGCCAGGCTCATGAGCGATTGGAAGACGGCTTTGTGGCATGACCAACTGCGGCGGACCCATAACGACCACAGGCAGTTCTGGAGATTGGTCCAAACCTTAGTCAACAAAAGGAGTGCGGTTTTCCTCACTGACGGTGACCAGCTTCTAACACCCGCTGAACAGGCTGAACAGGCTGAACACCTAGCCAGAGAATACTTAGCAAAGGATGCTGAGAGGGCTGCCACCCCACGGACCACTACCGAGTCCTAACGAGACGCCCATCTTCTCCACTTATAAGGCTCTCGAGTCCGTTCTCCATCGCTTGAAAGGGAAAAAAGTATCCGGACTGGACGGCATCCCGTCAACTATGCTGAAGATGCTTCCTAGGAAGGGTAAAACCTTCCTACTAAACATTTTCAATTTATGTTTCCAGATTGCTTATTTCCCCACGGCATGGAAGCGGGCTGTAGTGGTCCCCCTCTTAAAACCCAAGAGAAGCGGCAACGTAGCGGAACATTACCGTCCTATCAGCCTCTTCTCTCACATCAGTAAAGTGTTTGAAAGACTGGCTCACTACCATATCCTCGACCACTGTCGCCGTGAAGAAGTTATTCCACCTGAACAGACCGGCTTCCAGCGAGGTGTTGCCTGCGAACACCATCTGGTTAAACTACAAGTCTACACCATCGAACAGATGCATAGGAACAAAGCCACCGCGCTCATCTCGCTGGATTGCACACAAGCCTTTGATTATGTCTCACACCCCCTACTGCTCCGCCGACTGGAAGATTACAGGTTCCCCGCCGCCCTATGCCGACTGATCAGAAACTATCTTAGTGGAAGATCTTTCGTCGTACGAGTCGGCGAGAGTCCGTAGCCCTGCCTCCCAGGCCAGGGAGATGGCAAGGTTTGACCCCCTTAGCGGACGTACTCGCCGAGGGAAGGGGTTCAGGCTTAACTGACTGACCCCTAGTACCACCACCGCACAGCAGAGCGACACCTCCTCGCTCATCGTAGATGAAGGAAGACAACCTGTCAACTGAGAGGACTCAGGAACTGCCAAGAACACTGATCTTCAAATGCCGAAAGGCAATATAAGATCCTAAACCCTAAATTCCTTTAATTACCTTGTAAATACATGTAAAATGAATGGAGGACTAAGAAAAAAAAAAAAAAAAAAAAAAAGCAGCCATGCCACAACCTAGCCAGCCCTCACCACAGCCTAGCCAGCCCAATGACCCTTGGATGCAACAAATGACGGACATGAAGGAAATGTTTAGGGACATGAAGGACATGTTCATTACTAACCAGAACGACATGAAGGACATGTTCAGAACACTTATGACAACTATGAATGTCATGATCACCCAACTCTCGACTCGACATGGATAGATATTCTATCATTAACTATAACATTACAGGGCTCATGAAGCGTAAGCTTGAGCTGGAAACCCTATTGGCTGATTACCGGCCAACCGTTGTAGCACTGACGGACACAAAGCTACACAGACACACGCCAGTATAATTTACAGGTTACATCACATACAGACTCGACTCGCCTATTCAAGGAGGCGTCGCACTATTAGTACGACATGACATACCGTCACGGCTAATGGACAGGAAAACACTACACGATGACAAACACACAGCCATCACCATACAAGTTAAACTAAAACACACATACAAAATTACATGCATTTACAGAAGCCCAAAAGGACAGATAGAGACATTTAAGACTTTACTGAAGAACACAGAAACAGACAGGCAACACATAATAGTAGGTGACCTGAACGCCAGACATCATGCATGGAATTGTTCTAGACCCAACGCACTAGGAAACCATCTCACCAAAACAAAATACACTCTCATTCACCCAGACGCCTACACTTACAGACAGCACTCAAATCCATCATACACCTCTACACTAGACCTACTCCTCAAACGACAACCACACCGATTCACTAACTGCAGCACCATAGAGTTCAGTAACAATGATCACATACCAGTACTATACAAACTAGGACGTCACGCTGGAGTAACACCACCCACTCACACCAGATACGATTTTAAACATGCAGATTGGAAACTCTACAAATCACACATATACAAAAACATACCCACTATCACCCCACTCCACAACACAACAGATATTGACACAGCCATAAATACACTTGAAAACATAATACACGACGCAGCATCAGCATCTATACCCACATTCAACCCTACACCTATTTATCTACGCAAACCGCCACAGCACATACTCACACTCATAAAACAGAGAAACAACATTAAAAACATTTGGTACAGAACACATGACCCAACATACAGACCTATCATCAACAGTCTCACACGACAGATTAGCACCCTCATGTCGCAGGGGAAAACGTCCTTATGGCACGATCAACTTCGCCGCACTCATTACGACCACAAAAACTTCTGGAAATTAGTCCGAAGTCATAACACTAAGTCAAAATCGGTGAAGATCACCCGAGGCGACGAACTCCTTACCCCAGCAGATCAGGCCACAGCACTATCAGACTATTTATTACACAGAACGAGACGCTTCACGCACAGACTCAGTTTATAGCCACATCCCCCAGACAGACCCTCTTCAGAACCCTCTTTTCTCGTCGTACAAAGACCTGACTGCATCCATTCGAAACACGAGGGGAAACAAAGCCACAGGACAAGATAACATATCTTATGTCCTTCTCAGATTTTTACCTAGGAAAGCCCACATGTTTCTCCTCAACATTTATAACGCGTGCACCTGCCTCAGGTATTTCCCCACGGAATGGAAACATGCTATTGTCGTTCCACTCCTAAAACCCCGCA
Source organism: Euschistus heros (assembly GCA_003667255.2). Classification (NCBI taxonomy): domain Eukaryota; kingdom Metazoa; phylum Arthropoda; class Insecta; order Hemiptera; family Pentatomidae; genus Euschistus; species Euschistus heros. The sequence continues at coordinate 177,655 of RCWM02000926.1, read as the reverse complement.
AAAGAGGCACTGTACCCGAAGAATACCGGCCCATCAGTCTCCTCAGTCACATTTCAAAAATATATGAGAAACTTATTCTCATACACCTTCGAAGACACTGCGACACACACGACGTTATCCCGCCTGAACAGACAGGTTTTTCGCGTGGAGTTAGCTGCTATCACCATGTAGCAAAACTGCAGTTTGATGCTGCTTCTAACCTTAATAGGAACCTTGCCACGCCAACGATATCACTCGACTGCACCCAAGCCTTTGACTCTGTGTCACACCCAACCCTCATAAATCGACTTAGGCTCCTGAAATTCCCACACCAACTGGTCGACATTATTGGTAGCTACCTGACTAACCGGACCTTCTCAGTTCGGGTTAGAAATGACATGTCCGCCCCTAGACCAGTCACCTGCGGTGTACCTCAGGGCTCGGTCCTTGCGCCCATATTATTTAACATCTATACGGCTCATATAGTCGGACAGAAGTTGGACAAAGTCCAAATAGCCGCATATGCTGATGACATTGCTGTATACTCAGCGAGCATGAATGCGAAACACGCAATGCGCAAGGCCCAACAGGCAGCCCAACTGATCACAGAACAGCTACACGACATCAACATCCACATCAACACACAAAAGACTGACGCCATCACATTCTCTTACAAGAAAACACCTCAGAAACAGCTCACTCTCAATGGTCAGCCAATCAAAACATCACAACACCTAACATACTTAGGTATGAAACTCGAATCACACTTGTCATTCACAGCACATGTCAATCACAGAATACATGTAGTCAAAAACACCACATATCAACTCAAACACCTACTCTATCACTCAGGCTCAAACTCTTACTTTACAAAGCCATACTCAGACCCTCATTACTACACGGTGCACCACTCCTGCACTATCTTTATCCAACAACACTCAAAACACTACAAACATATCAGAACAGTATTCTCATGAAGATCTGTAAAGGTACATCACTCGAACGACGAAACATGACATTCATACATGACCAACTACAACTAGACACAATTCAACAGTTCATATCACGACGACGCATCAAGTTTTTTGACAACCTTCCAGCATCCTTTAACCCATTATTCCGCAGCCTCACCCCATCCCCCCTACCTGCCAGATGGCAGGGCAGGAAAGGTCCCATCAATCCCATCCACATCATTACATAAACATGTACATATGTATATAGACAACTCTCTTTCATCTATCTTTCTCTCTTCTCTTCTGTCTATAACTTTCTTCTTCTTTCGTTTTCTGTCTATCCTATTATTTGATTATTATTATTAATTTTATTATTATTTTATTTTTTCATATACATTGAGCGGAGGCCCCTCAACTCCAGAACATATCATTTCGAGCCAACCAGGCGCAAACAACTTCAAAAATTAATAATTTCATTACCCCTTCCAGTACCCACGGTAGAAAAAGGACAAAAGGTATCGTTCCTATTTTTACTATCCCTGTAGATATAGGTTTACTAATTTCATGTTCTTCTGTTATAGTTTCTGAGGGATCAGAAAAAAAAAAAAAATGTTTTTATACAGCAGCAGCAGACCAGTTCAGTCCTAGCATCTGACAAGTGAACATCGCACCTAGAACATCGGTCCTTACTGAGTTTAGCTTGCACTTCCTAAACTCATTATTTTTGGTTGTGGCCTGGACCCCCACTTTCTCTCACCCACTTTTCAGGTTGCCCCCTGCACAGAGGACACGACGAAAGGCTTGGTGAAACGAGCCAGTCACATGGCGTCCTCCAACATGGAGTAAGTCGAGTCACCAGAAGATCCAGCGGACCAATCAGGAGCCACCAACGAGAAGCGTGCTCTACTGGAGGGTTTCCAACCAGCCCCCAAGAAGCACACCTTCAGGCCCAGACCTGAAGCAAAAAGGCCCCCCGTTACCACTGGTAACAAATTTGAAAATCTTCTGCCAGAGGTCGCTGATAAACCTAGAGCAAGACTCCCGGCACCCATAATAATATCGCCTCCAATCTCTTTAACAGATTTGAGGCCAAAGCTGAGCGCAATTGGCATCACCAATTTCTCGGCAAACAATTCGAGAAATGAAACTAGACTGTACCTCAACTCCGAACTTGACCACGGAAAGGCGACTCTTCTACTCAGATCAGATCAGGGTGTTCAATTCCACTCCTTTGCACCCAGGGGAACCCAAAGGTCCAGAAAATTTGTTCTTCATGGCTATGACTTAGACCATGACATTGAAGACCTAGCCGAGGAACTCAAGGACAGACTTCCCGGCTTTATCCTGGCAAGGAGACTCACCGGGAGGGTAGGAAATTCTCACCCGTACCCCGTTGAGGGCATTCAAGTAATTGCGGCCCCCACAACAAAACTCGACGACCTACAGAAATTGAGAGTCGTCAACAACATCCGATTCCGGGCCTCTGTCTTTAAAGAGGATGGTGGACCCGTGCAATGCCGGCAGTGCCAACAGTTCGGTCACACGATGAAATACTGTGGCCGGACATGCAGATGTCCATGGTGTGGTGGCCCACACCTCATAGAGCAGTGCCCTCAACGCCAAGTTGCTGCTCCAAAATGCCCCAACTGTCAGGGCTCTCACCCAGCCTCTTCCAGGGACTGCTCAAATCGGCAAAGTCTCCTTGCCCAAAGAAGACAGAAAACGGCGTCGACACCAGTAACTGCCCCAGCACCGGAAATCAACTAGAGAAATTTACAGCAGTCCGCCCGACCCGCGAAGACTTCAGCTTCTCCCAAGCCTCAGGTGGAGCAGTTCCTCGTAGAAATCCCGGTACAATCGCCACCATCCAGCCAACACTGGCCTCCCAGCCAATACAAATCAATTTACCACCTCCGGATCCTGACCAGACGGACAACACTACCAACCTACTCCTCAACCGGCTTCTCAATCGCATGGACGCCATGATGGAGATGATGACTACAATCATGCGCCTCATGACCAGGGTGATCGAGAAGCTCGATTATAAATGAAAACGTTATTAACTTTAACGTCAGAGGCCTGCGTACATCGCAAGCTGAACTAGAGGTCCTACTTCTACAAATTCGGCCAGCGGTGGTGGCACTGACAGACATCATGGTCCCCTCTACTCATCGACTCCACTTCAAAGACTACACCACCTACAGGGAAAATGTACAGGGATTACAGGTAGTCGCCATCTTAGTGAGAAAAGACATACCGTCTAGACTAATACCGAACCCCGTGAATTCTTGTGAGGGCTGCCAAATCATCACAGTTGACGTGCGACTGAGAAATCGGTACACGTTCAGCTGTGTCTACAGAAGACCTCGGGCCAACTATACGCCAGTTCGCGGCCTGCTGCTTCATGCACAGGCCCGCAGCAGGTATGTTGTCCTGGGGGATTTCAACGCTCGCCACACGAGCTGGTTATGCCCTAACAACAATCCACTGGGCTCCGTCATCACTAAGATGCGGCTCTCTGTCTTCCACCCAGGTATACACACTTTTCGACACAACGCCAACCCCACCCATACCTCGACACTGGACCTACTCCTCACCAGGGACATGCACACTATCACTGAGTGCCGAGCCCTGCCTTTCTGCAGCTCTGACCACCGCCCAGTGCTATACACGTTCGAAGAAACTCCGGCCACACCAGTTCTGGAGATTGGTCCAAACTTTCGTCAACAAGAGACGAGCGGTTTTCCTCACTGACGGTGATCAGCTTCTAACACCCGCTGAACAGGCTGAACACCTAGCCAGGGAATATTTAGTAAAGGATGCTGAGAGGACGGCGCATGCGCCGCTGCCACCCCACGGACCACTACCGAGTCCTAACGAGACGCCCATCTTCTCCACTTATAAGGATCTTGAGTCCGTTCTCCACCGCCTGAAAGGGAAAAAAGCATCCGGACTGGACGGCATCCCGTCAACTATGCTGAAGATGCTTCCTAGGAAGGGTAAAGCCTTCCTACTAAACATCTTCAACTCGTGCTTTCGGATTGCTTATTTCCCCACGTTATGGAAGCGGGCTGTAGTGGTCCCTCTCTTAAAACCTAAGAGACGTGGTAACGTAGCGGAACATTACCGTCCCATCAGCCTCCTCTCTCACATCAGTAAAGTGTTTGAAAGACTGGCTCACTACCATATCCTCGACCACTGTCGCCGTGAAGAAGTTATACCACCTGAACAGACCGGCTTCCAGCGAGGTGTTGCCTGCGAACACCATCTGGTTAAACTACAAGCCTACACCATCGAACAGATGCATAGGAACAAAGCCACCGCGCTCATCTCGCTGGATTGCACACAGGCCTTCGATTGTGTCTCACACCCCCTACTGCTCCGCCGACTGGAAGATTACAGGTTCCCCGCCGCCCTATGCCGACTGATCAGAAGCTATCTTAGTGGAAGATCTTTCGTCGTACGAGTCAGCGAGAGTCTGTCTCAACCAGTCCCCACCACCTGCGGTGTACCAAAGGGATCGGTACTTGGACCAATCCTGTTCAATATCTTCACGGCTCCAGTGGTTTCCATCAAACACCCCGAGGCGGTAGTTGCTGCATACGTAGACGACGTTGCCGTCTACGCCTCCAGCCTAAACCCTGGCCGAGCTCTCGACATGGCCCAGAGGGCAACCTCCACCATTGTCGAGGCTCTACACACCTGCGGTATCAAGGTATACCGCCTCTATCTTCTCCTGACCTCTCCCCAGCTATCCCTTCGCCTCAAAATCCAAATATACAAGTCCATAATCAGACCCACTCTACTCCATGGAGCTCCACTGCTTCACTACATGTACAAAAGTACTCTCCATGCCATCCAGACGTTCCAGAACTCCGTCCTCCGGCGAATCGTCCGTGGTACTAATCTGCAGAGGTCCAGGAACAGTCACATCCTCGAAGAGCTGAAGATGCCTTCCATCTCGACGTACATCGGTCACCGGCACGTCAAGTTCTTTGACGGGCTGAAGCACTGTTCCAACCCTCTGTTCAGGGACATAGCCCCACCTCCCAGGCCTGGGAGGTGGCAATGTTTGACCCCCTTAGCGGACGTACTCGCCGAGGAAAGGGGTTCAGGCTCAACAGGCTGACCCGTTAGAACCACCACCGCCAGCAGAGTGACTCCTCCTCACTCATCATAGAAGAAGGAAGACCATCCGTCTACAGAATGGATCCAGAAGCTGCCGAGGACACCCATCTTCAGATGCCGCAAGGCAATCAAAGGTCCCAAACCCAAAATTCCTTTAATTTCCTTTGTATATATGTTAAAATAAATGGAGGACTGAGAAAAAAAAAAAAAAAAAAAAGTGTTTTTTATGATACGGAGATTCTCTGTCTGGCAGCCTTACTGTTTGGATCTTTGTGACTGTGCGCATGCGCTAAGTTCTAACGGTTTTTTAACGGTTTTTCAGACCAGTGAAGATGTAAACATGTATGTTAACTTGTTTTAATTAAGTGAAGTGCTAATAGTGATTATAGTTAGTTATTACTTTACTTTATTACTGATTAACGGCAATGACAATGGATACGGACCAGGCTACTCTCGTTAGGAAACGACCAAATACTACAACACCCGAAACAGACGAACAAGGCTTTATTAAAGCCAGACGAACGCTAAGAGCACGACCGACTACAACATTTATCCCTACACCAATACAAATTACTTTCACAACATTACAAAATATAAACGAACAACAACCCTCAACAAGTACAGATACTAGCAACAATATAACACAAAATACTAATACAAATAACAGGACTTACAAACCACCACCCATTATACTAACACCACCCAGATCACAGGTAGAACTGAGGGCACTATTCAAATTCGAAGGCATTACTGACTTCGACATTCGCTCAAACAAAAACGAAACAAGAATATACTCTGAGACAACGACAGCATACAACAACATACTACAGATCATAAATAACAGTGACGAAGACTATCACACTTTTGCCCCACGTGGCACTAAGCCACAACGACGATACATTATCAAAGGGCTTAATATTGATCATTCCCTTGATTCTGTCAAAGAAATCCTTCAAGCCCGACTTCCCGGGTTTCAATCAGCATGGAGGATGCAAAAAACAGCTTTTGATGGGACAAAACACCTACTTTCACACATCGTGGTCACTACTGACCACACAACAACTCTAGATTCCCTTAAATCTATTAGATCAATAGATCATATCAGATTCTCAGTTGAAAAACTGAGAAATTTAAATGGCCCCAGACAGTGCTTTAACTGCCAGGAATATGGTCACACTAAAAATTATTGTGGGCGCACTATCATATGCGTCAGGTGTGCAGGCAACCACGAGGTGAAAGACTGCCCCTCCAGATCAGAACCCCCCAAGTGTAGGAACTGCGGTGGCCCTCATGTGGCCTCTTATCGCAACTGCGAATCTAGGCTGCAGCTTATGAAAACTAAGCTACAGCAAAAGCCCCAAAAGCGGCAAACCTCATTGGCCGCCGAGCCCTCCAAAAGGAGCGCTCCCTCAGCCCCCACCACCTCAGGCCCCTCTACTTATGCCGGCCGCTGCGCTGCAGCCACGCCACAACCCAACCAGCCCTCACCACAACCCAGCCAGCCCTCACCACAACCCAGCCAGCCCTCACCACAGACCTACTAATTCATGACGGACATGAAGGAAATGTTTAGGGACATGAAGGAAATGTTCATATCAAACCAGAACGACATGAAGGACAGGTTCAGAACCCTCATGACATCCATGAATGTCATGATCACCCAACTCTCGAGTAGACATGGATAGATATTCTATCATTAACTATAACATTACAGGGCTCATGAAGCAAAAGCTTGAGCTGGAAACCCTATTGGCTGATTACCGCCCAACCGTTGTAGCACTGACGGACACAAAGCTACACAGACACACACCAGTATACTTTACAGGTTACATCACATACAGACTCGACTCGCCTATTCAAGGAGGCGTCGCACTATTAGTACGACATGACATACCTTCACGGCTATACACTACAATAAAATCACGGAGAAGATGAGGGAGACCGAAGATAGAGAACAAGTGGAGGCCAAGATGGCATTTTTGGCGACTATCTTAAAGGTTCAACTAGCTCGAGAAACGGGGAAAAGAGAACGGTTGCCTCGTGAAAAATCCTTTTTAGAGTGTGCCCAAGAGATGGTAGATGTAGGTGCCCTAGACGAAGAGTTTCGGAGAGAAAGAGAGGAAGATAGCAGTTGGAACCGGGTCAGCTACAGAAGAAGAGAAGGTAGGAGGAGCGACCGGCGTGAGGAAAGGAAAGAGGCAGATTCCCGAAGACGACAACGGAAACCGGAAACACGAAGAGAGACGGAAAGAAGAAACGGAAGAAGAGAGGAGAGACGGTGTCATGGTTGCGGGAAGACGGGACACCTGGTAGCCCGATGCCCGAGAACAAAGTGTTTTGAGTGTGGCTGGGAGAGACTTATGTCCGAGGCGAGGCAATGTCCCTATATGAGCAGGCGAAGGGACAGGTTCCAAGGAGAGCCCATGGAAGTCAACGCACAGAGGGTATGGAGGCAAAGGAGGACTCAGACCGAAACGTCGAGTGCGGCGGAGACATCCGAGACTGACGAAGAGAGGAGCGAACCAGGAGACACAGAGAACCAGAGGCGAGGAACCGAGGAGAGCGGTACAAGAGGAATGAGGGGAGTGCGCATGGAGAGGCAACCAAATAATAATAAACAATATCAAGAGTGAGAGCGGAAGGTTGCCTATCATAAGAGTAGCGAAGGGAGTGAGGTGTTTGGTCGACACTGGGAGTTAAAACACCATCATGAGCCGGGAAGCTGCAGAAGCGTTCTGTAAAGGAGAGAGGACACCCCAGACTCAAGTATGTAACTGCAGACTGATTACACTGAACGGACCTTGTAAAACGGAGGGAGAGGTAGAATTGGGACTCGCGAAGTGGGGAGCGAGCGAGGGTAAATTGTAGGTCCACATAGTGGAAAAGATGCCGCGGGAGTATGGGGCGATTATCGGTTGCGATCTCCTGGGGAGATTAGGGGAACGGGTAAAGGCGAAAAATGGGAGATGGACCGTTTGGATAGGGGACAAAGAATACCACGGGAGACGAGGGTCGACGGGCGGTATGATAGGGGTGGTTGTGAGGACGAAGGACTGGAGACAGACGCTGACGAAGGAGTACGGTGAAATATTTTTCAAGGAGGGAGACATTCTCAGCGCTACAGGGGAGACAGTCCACGAAATACTGCTGAAACAGGACAGAATAACTTACGTGAAGGAACGAAGATACCCACAGGCTTTAAGAGAACACATTAGGGAAGAACTGACGAACCAACAAAAACAAGGGATTATAGTCGACAGTACGTCGCCCTTTAATAGCCCGTTATGGGTAGTGAAAAAGAAAAGCGAGACGGGGCAGGAAAGGTACAGGGTGGTGGTTGACTACAGGAAACTAAACGAAAATACAGTGGACAAAAAATACCCGATACCGAGACTAGATGAAATACTTGACAGACTGGGAGGGGCGACCATATTCTCGACGCTGGACCTCAAAGCGGGATACCATCAGATCAAGTTACACCCCAAGGACAGGCAAAAGACGGCATTTACATTCGAAAGAGGGCACTTCGAATTCACTAGAATGCCGTTCGGGTTAAAGAATGCACCTATGACGTTTGAGAGACTGATGGACGAATTTCTTAGAGGACTGGACGAGACAGCGTGTCAAGTATATGTGGACGACCTTTTGGTGTTTAGCAAGGACGAGAAACGACATATAGAAGACTTACGGACGGTGTTTAACAGACTACGGGAATTCGGCCTGAAATTGTCACGTGAGAAATCGATTCTAGGGCAGGAACAGATTACTTTCCTAGGACACAAAATATCGAGAGAGGGTGTACAACCGGATAAGGCAAAGGTAGAGGCGATACAGAGAATGGCAATTCCCACTGACGTAAAAGGTGTCCGGAGACTGATGGGCACGTTGAATTACTACAAGCGATTTATTCCGGAGATGGCCGAGCATCTGGTACCGCTAAATAACTTTCTTAAAAAGGGGCGGAAGATTTGTATCACGCCAGAAATCGAGGATAATATCCGGAAATGTAGGGAGCGACTCCAAGCGGAACCTGTGTGAGCGTTCCCCGACTTCGAGAAACAGTTCGTGATAACAACCGACGCAAGTGAGTACGCGTTGGGAGCTGTTCTATCGCAAGAGGGAGAGAAAGGTGAACGTACAGTGGCTTACGCGAGTAGACGCCTCACGGAAGCGGAAGCGCGGTATAGTGCGGTGGAACGCGAGTTGCTGGGTGTGGTATGGGCGATTGAACACTTCCGGAGAAAATGACCTACCGAAGAAAATGACCTAAATGACTTCCAACCGGTTAAAAGGAAGCATATAATACCCGTTTTAATACTCCAATCAAAAATAAATTTGAAAAACTGCAAAATCATGCTGAGCATGACTTGCAATCTTCCACCGGAAATGACGCACACACCAACGATGAGTCAGCAGCTTTGAAACTGCCTCCCCCTATTATCATTAAACCAGCTAAATCCACGATGGATTTACAAACTTTCCTCAATATAAATAAAATTATAAATTATAAAATTCGATCCTTAAAAAACGAAAATCGAATTTATCTTAAAAATAACGAGGACTATAATCAGGTCTGTGGCCTACTAAATAAAACTCATATTGAGTACCACACTTTTGCCCCAGGAGGTAATAAACCTCTTAAAAAATTTATTTTAAAAGGATTCGATATCGATCACGATATCGATATCGAATACATAAAAACAGAATTACAAACCAGACTTCCCGGATTCAAAACAATTTATCGTATGCAAAAAACAGACGCGAACGGTAAAAAATATGATCTGTCTTACTTTATAGTATCGACAGATCACAAAACCACAGTACAAGATCTCAAAAAATTAGACACTATAAACCACACATGGTTTACAGCCGAAACTATGAAAAGATTGAGTGATCCCACTCAATGCTTTAACTGTCAAGAATTCGGCCATACTTTTAATTATTGTGGCCGATTACCTAAATGTGTCCGGTGTGCTGGCAGCCACCACGTAAAATATTGCCCGAAGGAAATTCCCCCCAAATGCTCAAATTGTAACGGAGACCATGTGGCCTCGTTCAGGAACTGCCCGAAAAGGCAAGAACTATTAAAAACTAAAATAAATAACAAATTAAACAAAATTACCGAAGTTCCAGCTCCGCGCAATAATAGCCATTTTCAGGCTCAACAAGCCACCCCCACCGTCTCCGCCACGCCCGACATCTTAAGCAGGGAGGACTGGCCGCGCCCCACTCATACCGACCCCCCCCCCCCCCAAGAGCCGACAAAACATACAGATGAACCAGCCTGGGTCAAACCGCTGATTACAGAGATGGCGCAAAATAACCGCGACATGAAACAAATGTTTATGCAGATGATGACAACGGTCAACTTAACGCTGCAAAAAATGCCAACCGTTCATGGTTAAACATTATAAACTATAATATCACAGGGCTCAGGAAACGTAAACTTAAGCTTGAATCACTCCTAGCTTCCCACAAACCCTCTGTTGTAGCACTAACAGACACTAAACTACCAACACGTACTTATATATCTTTTCTCGGTTACACAACATACCGACTTGACTCAACCAACCAGGGGGGCGCAGCACTCACTATTGGTGCGTCGCGATATACCGTCAAGACTCATTGCCAAACGGACACTAAAGGACGAAAAACACTCTGCCATTACTGTACAAGTAAAATTCACACACAACTACAAAATCACATGTGTCTATAGGAGCCCCTGGGGAAAACTAGACACATTTAAGACATTTTTACAAAAATTCGAAAATGACAGACAACACATAATTATAGGTGACTTAAATGCCAAACACCTAACGGGATAGGCACATACATTACAAAAACGAGTTACACAGTCATATACCCTAACGCTTATACATACAGACAACATAAAAACCCGGGCTATACATCCACACTCGATCTACTCCTAACCCAACAGGCACACAGATTCACTAACTGCAAAACGATTGATTTCAGCGACAACGATCACCTCCCAGTACTCTATGAATTAGGGCCACACACACGTACCCCTCCGCGCACAAACTTTCGTTAAAAATTTAAAGAAGCGGACTGGAAAACATACAAACAAACCACTTATACTAACACTCCTAACATTACACCGCTCTTATCTATTTCCGAAATAGATGAAGCCAAACTCAAATTACAGACAATCATACAAGACGCCGCGAAAGTGTCAATAATACCCACCTTTCACCCAACCCCCATTCACCTCCGTACACCACCGAAACACATACTAACACTAATCAAACAACGAAACAACATTAAAAACACTTGGTACAGGACCCAAGACCCCATGTACAAGCCCATCATAAATAGCCTCACGCGACAGATCACTTTCCTCATGTCACAGTAGAAATCATCCCTGTGGCATGACCTACTCCGTCGGACCCATGATGATCCCCGCAAATTTTGGAAATTGGTTAGAAGCCATAATACCAAATCCAAGTCGGTAAAAATAATCAAAGGAGATGAGCTCCTGACCCCCGCTGATCAGGCATCAATCTTGGCCGATTACTACACCCAGCGTGACTCCGCACGTACAGACACAGTTTATACACATAACCCCTCGACAGACAATAATCAAAACACCATTTTTTCAACATTTAAAGAATTAAAAACAATCCTTAGATACACTAAGGGAAACAAATCCTCTGGACAGGACAATATCCCCAGTATTCTTCTTAAACAACTACCGCGGAAAACCCTCATGTTTCTACTTAACATCCTAAATTCGTGTTCCCGCCTTCGCTATTTTCCGTCCCAGTGGAAACATGCCATAGTGGTTCCACTCCTCAAACCCAAAAAACGAGGGGCTATCCCTGACGACTATAGGCCCATCAGCCTCCTCAACCATATCTCGAAAATATACGAGAAACTCATCCATATCCACGTTCGGAAATTTTGCGACTCTAACGATATCATTCCCCCGAGCAAACCGGTTTCTCAAAAGGTGTCAGTTGCTACCACCATGTAGCTAAACTACAATATGACACCGTAAATAATCTCAAGAAAAACCTTGCTACTGCTATGATCTCATTAGACTGCACGCAAGCGTTCGACTCCGTGTCCCACTCCATACTAATAAGCCAACATAGGCGGTACAACTTCCCCGTCCAGCTGGTTGACATTATAGGAAGTGTTACACTTCGATAAAGGTGGGAAATAAAAGAAAAAAAAAAAAAAAGTTTATAGGAGGAGTTTGGAAGTCAAGTTTTAACGTTAATTTTTTTTAATGTTAATTTTTTTTAACATTATTTTTTTTTCTGATTTCGATTTCATGTTAGTTTTCCTTTTTTTTTTTCAATTGCTTTAATAAGAAAGATGAATAGTGAAAGCTGAATGTTAAATAAAACAATGTTGGTGATGCCCCTATTCACGAATTATTAAATTCTAAATTTCTTTTGCCAATAAATTTTTCCATTTTTTTTAATAATAATTTTCATTACAGAAATAATTAATATTGTTAATTTTATTAAGGTAAATGAATTGTGATGGTAAAATAGACCAGAATTAAAAGTTTGATAAAATAAGTCGACGGATTAAGAGTGATAATAATAGGCGACGGAACGAAAACAAAAGGCAAAACAAAAGAAGATAGACAGGTCTCAACGGAGAGAAGTGTTGAGTTAGGAGACAGACGCTCATTAAACGGCAAGGCCGGATTTTCATTTCTTTCTTTGAAATTGGACTCCAAATATTGGAATTTTGGATTCTTACCCGACAGGGGATTTATTCATCGAAGAAAATTTATGAGTCAACGTCATCTACAGCTCTAAGTGGACTCAACAACAAAATTGGAGAAGAAGAAATTGTGGCCGTCCCTTGATACCAATACATCGCTCGTTAACGCCGAAGGGTGCACGCACCCAGATAAGTTTTATTTTATTTTAAGTTTATTTGTGCTGGTACCAGAATAAATCAAACAATAAATTATTTAATGGTTGCTGAATTTGGTTAATTAGTATTAAAAGAGAGAAATTGTTTAACTTTTGTTCGTTTGTTTATTTTGTAATATTTTTTTTTGAAAGCGAGCTCGCAAATATTTTATATTTTTGGACCACCTATTTACAAAGCAATATTAGATATTGTTTGTTTAATTAATTTGTAAGTTTTGTTAAATTGAATTTTGATAATCATAATGTGTAAAAATAATTTTCGTTAACAGTAATAAATATGGTCCAATTTTCTTATTAACAAAATTGGTGTTATTTTTTTCTTTCCTTCCCGTTTGAAAATTATTATTATTATTTTTTTTAATTTCCTTTTGCATCTTGGTCTCAAATCAATTAAAAACAAAAACCAGGAAAAGTGGTGACCAACATTGAAGGAGAGATAATTTTGATTATTGAGTAAAAATAATAAAAATAATAAGTGTTACCATTTAATGATTATACATTCAGATTTATGGAAATGGTCAAGGGTCATTTCTAAGGATTGAGAGCATGGTGGTGAATTTTGAATTCAGAGGTGAGAATCACAAAATTATTAATAAAATAATTTTATTTTATTTTTATGTTTTCAACATTAATGGGTTTTTGGTTTTGATTAATTATCGCAATTAATTGGTGGAAGTATATTTAAGAGTTAAACTATCTATTGTTTTCCTTACCTTTCTTCGAAGATTTTACAGTTTAAAATATTTTTTTCTTGGGGCTATTTTATTGATTTATTTAAACTTATTTTATTTTGTCTCTTATATTTTTTTTTTTTCTTAGGTTTTCGTCGTTTTACCATTAATAAACGACGTGGCGCTCAACAATATTTTTGGTGTGTTTTTTTTTTTGGGTTCTCTTTTTTTTTTTTGCTCATTCTCATTTCCTGACTAATTCTCCCCACCCCCTTCTCCATTAGCTAGCCTGACACTTACTGTCCTACTTGTACAAGTACATGTGGTAACAGAAGCTACATCAGCAACAGGACTTTCTCAGTCCGTGTTAAAGATGAATTATCACCACCTCAGCCGGTCACTTGTGGAGTACCACAAGGGTCCGTGCTCGCGCCAATACTGTTCAACATATATACAGTTCATGTAGTTGCCACCAAATTCAAAAATGTCCAAATAGCTGCCTATGCAGACGATATTGCCATTTACTCAGCTAGCATGAACGGAAAACGTGCTATGCAAACCGCTCAAAACAAAGCCCAAAAGATCACTCAACTCCTCAAGGAAATAAACATACTCATCAATACCAGCAAAACAGACGCGATCACCTTTTCTTTCAAAAAGAAAAGAACAAAACCAATATTAAACGGACAGACTATAACGACTAAAAAACATCTAACTTATTTAGGTATCAAGTTAGAATCACAACTCTCATATTCACTACACGTGAAACACCGAATACAAACAACAAGAACGACCACATATCAGCTAGGACACCTTCTCCGTGCACCATGTCTCTCACTCAGACTAAAAATACTCATCTACAAAGCCGTACTGAGACCATCTCTCCTTCACGGTGCACCACTTCTTCAATACTTATATCCCACTACACTCAACTCACTACAAAGATTTCAAAACAGCGTCTTACAGAAGATTTGCCGAAACACATCCCTCGAACGTCGTAACATGAAACACATTCACGATTTCCTCCAGCTTGAAACCATACAAAAACAGATCACAAGACGACACATAAAGTTCACACATAAAGTTCTCTTCCGTTCGATCACTCCAACACCCCTCCCTGCTAGATGGCAAGGCAGGAAGGGTCACGAAAAACCGAAGAACGTTATACTGTGATTTCATCACAATATGACTAAACTGTAAATATGTAAATAGTTAGGTTAAGTTAGTTTTAAGTTAGTCATAAGGTTTTTTATTATATTGTTATAGAGGTATCCTCACCTCACTTTTAATCATATTCAAGCCTTTTTAAGGATCTTTTCAGCACCACACAACCTCATCTCAGAACATCTTTAAATACCAGGTAGGATTGGTAGAAAAAGGTAATTAATCTCGTTCCAATTCTTATAATGTATATATATATATATATATATATATATATATATATATATATATATATATATATATATATATATATATTTATCTATGCATGTGTCTAATATAATTTTGTTTTGTTCTTTTTAGAGGACTCAGAAAAAAAAAAAAAAAAAAATGTCAGGAGCGATAGGCCATTCTCTGTTTGGCAGCCTTACTGTTAGGATCATTGTGACTGTGTGCATACGCTAAGTTGTAACGGTTTTTCAGACCAGTGAAGATGTAAACAGGTATGTTAACTTGTTTTTAATTAAGTGAAAGTGCTAATAGTGATTATAGTTATTACTTTACTTTATTTACTGATTAACGGCAATGATAATGTAACTGGACAGGGCTACTCTCGTTAGGAAACGACCAAATACAACACCCGAAACAGACGAACAAGGCTTTATTAAAGCCAGACGAACGCTAAGAGCACGACCGACTACAACATTTATCCCTACACCAATACAAAATACTTTCACAGCATTAGAAAACATAAACGAACAACAACCCTCAACAAGTACATCTACTAATACCAACATAACACAAAATACAAATACAAACAACAGGACTTACAAACCACCACCCATCATACTAACACCACCTAGATCACAAGTAGAATTACGGGCACTATTTAGATCAGAAAGAATAACAGACTTTGGCATTCGTTCAAACAAGAACGAAACACGCATTTACTCCGAAACGACTGCATACAACAGTATATTACAGATTATCAATAACAGTGACGTGGGCTATCACACTTTTGCCCCACGTGGCACCAAAACACAACGCCGTTACATCATTAAAGGGCTTGACATTGATCATTCCCTTGATTCTATTAAAGAAATCCTCCAAGCCCGACTTCCCGGGTTCCAATCAGTATGGAGGATGCAAAAAACATCACCTGACGGGACAAAACACACACTCACACATTGTGGTCACTACTGACCACACCACAACTTTAGAATCCCTGAAATCAATTAGATCAATTGATCACAATAGATTCTCAGTTGAAAAACTGAGAAATTTAAATGACCCCAGACAGTGTTTTAACTGCCAGGAATATGGTCATACCAAAAACTATTGTGGGCGCACTATCACATGCATCAACTGCGCAGGCAACCACGAGGTTAAGGACTGCCCCGCTAGATTTGAACCCCCCAAATGCAGGAACTGCGGTGGTCCTCATGTGGCCTCTTATCGCAACTGCGAATCTAGGCTGGAGCTTATGATGAATCTAGGCTGGAGCTTATGATAACTATGGTAAGCTACAGCAAAAACCCCAAAAGCGGCAAACCTCATTGGCCGCTGAGCCCTCCAATAGGAGCGCTCCCTCAGCCCCCACCACCTCAGGCCCCTCTACTTATGCCGGCCGCTGCGCTGCATCCACGCCGAGGAGTTCATGTTTAGCATTGCTAGAGTGAGTTAATGCGTATTATCAATTGTTATCAGTTCTTTGTGCTCAAAGCTCCTTGTTGTGTCAAAGTTCTTTGTTCTCAAGGTCTTTGTCCACGAGAATGTTTTAATTTAATTGAACTTTTGCTTAAATTACGTGAAGTGCGTGGTTTTTTTTTTCATTAATCACTAGTATGGATCCAGCCCAGTTGGCTAACATCCCGATCACGGATACGGAAGATGAGGACCGGAATCCGTTTATTGAGGCGAAATCACGGCGGACAACGCGCAGCCTGAAGAAGAAGGAAGCTGGACACAGAATCGCCATCCAGAACAAATTTCAACCCCTGTTCCAAGTCACAGAGGCAGCAGAAAACTCAGATAATACAAGTAAGCCAATTAAATCACCTCCTATTATTATAACGTCCAAACAGAGATTCGCCGGTTTATGGCGAAAATCAAAATTTCCAGTTACAGTCTTAAGAGACAACAACAGGGATGGATTATCTATCTCGACCAAGTTAATGATCTGCCCCATGTGCTAAGAAATCTGAGTAATACGGATATTCCCCATCATACGTTTGCTATCAAAAGCAACACCGCAAAACTAAATAAATTCATAATAAAAAATATAGACCTAGCCATTGATATGGAGGAGGTCGCAGAGGACTTGGCTCCAATACAGGCGACGGATATTCGCCGCCTCCAGAAAACCGATCCAAATGGTGTAAAAACACCCATCATACCGATTGTCATTACAGTCCCGGCTGGCGTGACAATCAAAGAAATCAAAGAAAAGGTGCGATACATCGGGCAATGCCGCTATTTCATTGAGCCCTGCCGCCCCAATGTTTCCGATGTCAGAAATTCGGACACACCCAAGCGTACTGTAGGCACCAGCCCGCTTGTGTTAGATGTGGTGAGAAGCACCATATCTCCCACTGCCCTAGAGAGGGGCAACCAAAATGCAAAAATTGCCAAATGGAACACGTGGCTTCGTTCCGTAAATGCCCATATAGTTTTAACAAAGAAAAAATAGTGGCAGATAAAAAATCCAAGAAGAGCCAACCAACTACTGCGTCTGCACAGTGGACCAATGAGAGGCCTCCAACGAGCCCCCCCCCACTACATCCGTGCCTCGTCCGACCGGTGATAACCAAAGAGGGACGAGTCCTCGTCAAAACCAGCTTCTGTGTAGTACATCCAAACGCACATACATTCAGAAGTAACATAAACGGGGCTACCTCCACACTGAATCTCCTTACCAGACAACCTCATAGAATCACTGGGTGTACAGTCAATGATCTCATCACCTCAGACCAACGCCCAGTGATCTATAACATCGAGGGGGAGAGAGACGACCCAATGCCGGAGAAATTTCCCTATCAAGAGGCTGATCCCTCCGTAAACCTCCTCCTCTGTTCCTCATGTCCCTCATCTCGAGTAGGCGGAACTTGAAGAACAGATGGTACAGAACCAAAGACCCGGACATCAAGCGAGCCCTCAACGCCCTCACCACTCAAATCAAAAACCTACTCCGCCAACGGAAAACCTCCATTTGGCAGGACAAGTTGAGGGCAACTCACGGCGATTACCGGAAATTTTGGAAACTGACCAGATCTGCTGTGAAGAAAACCCCCGCGATCCGCCTACACGATGGGGACAAGCTCCTGACACCCAAAGAACAGGCGGAGTTGCTTATAAACTACTATCGGCAAGACATCACAAACCGTACTGTCGACACCGAACCCCTCCCGGCCATGACCAAGGGTAGCAACTTCATGTTTGTCAGCCCCAAACAGCTAAAGGCTATTCTAATGCGGACAAAAGGAAATAGAGCATCTGGTCATGACGGGATACAAAGAGTTCTGCTAAAGCAGCTCCCCCGGAAAGGAATTGCTCATCTCACGGGCCTTTACAATGCCTGCTTGCGGCTGAGATACTTCCCAGAAACGTGGAAACACGCGATATTGTATCCTCTTCTCAAGCCGCCCAAGAATGGAGACAAGCCAGAACATTACCGGCCAATCAGCCTGTTACCCCACCTCGGAAAAGTCAACGAGAAAATTGTTCTCAATTATCTAGGAGACTTTCGCGAGGAAAATTCAGTGATTCCCTTTGAACAAACAGGTTTCCAAGCACGTCTCAGTACTGAACACAACCTTATGAAGCTCCAAACTGAGGCGTGCACGAACTTAAAACGGAACACTGCACCAGCGCTTATCTCCATAGATTGCACGAAGGCATTTGATTCCGTTAGCCACAGAATCCTTTGCCGGAAACAAGAAGACCTAGAATGCCCCGAGCAACTCTATGGAATCATCTCCTTCCTGAGCGGGAGAAGTCTCGCAGTACAGGTCCGTGCAGACACTTCATCTACAATTCCCCTCACCTGCGGTGTGCCCCAAGGCGCAGTGCTATCGCCTGTCCTCTTCAACATTTATACTGCTGATGTTGTTGGTAATAACTACCGCAAGGCGTCCATTGCGGCTTTCGCCGACGACATAGCTATCACCAGCAGTAGTATAAATCCCACGCGAGCACAACGTCAGGCCGAATCTGTCTGCGCAGAGATTATTCAACGGCTGGATTCAATCAACATCCAAGTGAATCCAGCAAAAACGGACTACGTAGTGTTCGCACAAGTAAGCAAAAAGAGGGCGACATTACCGAGGTCCCTCAGGGTGGCAAACACCATCATTGCCCCCTCCAATTCCATAGTCTATCTGGGCATCACCCTGGACAGAGGCCTCAAATTTTCCTCCCACTGCTATAGGACACACCGCAAGGTGAGAACAAGAGCCCGACGCCTCCATCATCTCCTCTCCCACTCTTTTCCTCCGCTTCAAGATGTGTATATATAAAAGCATCCTGAGACCGGCTCTCCTATACGGTGCACCTCTCCTCACAGGTATCTCAGATGGAACCACCAGGCTTCTTCAGCGATTTCAGGACTCGATGCTCAGGAAGATCGTCAGGACAACCGCTCTGAAGAAGACGAAGCCCCCGGCTCTGCACGACTTCTTCGACCTCCCGACGATCCCCGAGTTCATCCGAAGACGCCACATCAAGTTCCTGGACTGGCTGCAGTTCCTGACCAATCCCCTCCTCAACACCCTCTCACCAGCGCCACCTCCCGTCCGTTGGCAGAAAACATTCGCTTGACAAGAGTGAACCCAGCTCGGAACGGACGGACCGTTACCAGAACACCACAACAGCCAATCAGGTCAGTGATGTGCTTCCAGCCAATCAAGTCAGTGATGTGACTATAGACATCTCATAGTTATTTAGTGTTAGTTTTAGTTTTTAGTTTACTTTAATTTCATTAATTCAAGATTAAGGTGTGCCCCAACAACTATAACAAAACTTTCAAGCATTTCAAATATTCCAGGACTCGCCATTTCAAGTTCGGCCTTACAGTGTATTTTTAAATACAGAAAAAGGCCAACTTTATCTTTCTAAACTCATCTTAGTATTACATCCTTTTACATATTCCAATAGGGGCTTGGAAAAAAAAAAAAAGCCACGCCACAACCCAGCCAGCCCTCAACACAGACCAACGAACCCTGGATACAACTGATGACGGACATGAAGGAAATGTTTAGGGGCATGAAGGAGATGTTCATTTCAAACCAGAACGACATGAAGGACATGTTTAGAACCCTCATGACATCTATGAATGTCATGATCACACAACTCGAATCGTCATGGATAGATATTCTATCTTAAACTATAACATTACAGGGCTCATGAAGCGTAAGCTTGAGCTAGAAACCCTATTGGCTGATTACCGCCCAACCGTTGTAGCACTGACGGACACAAAACTACACAGACACACGCCAGTATACTTTACAGGTTACATCACATATGGTACAGACTCGACTCGCCTACAACATACACTAAACAAAATACACTGTCATTTACCCAGACGCCTACACTTACAGACAGCACTCAATTCCATCATACACCTCTGCACTAGACCTACCCCTCACACAATAGCCACACCGATTCACTAACTGCAGCACCATAGAGTTCAGTAACAATGATCACATACCAGTACTATACGAACAAGGACGTCACACTGGAGTAACACCACCCACTCACACCAGATACGATTTTAAACATGCAGATTGGAAACTCTACAAATCACACATATACAAAAACATAACCATTATCACCCCACTCCACAACACAACAGATATTGACACAGCCATACATACACTCGAAAACATAATACACGACGCAGCATCAGCATCTATACCCACATTCAACCCTACAATATATTTACCTACGCAAACCACCACAGCACATACTCACACTCATAAAACAGAGAAACAACATTAAAAACATTTGGTACAGAACACATGACACATCATCTATCATAAACAGTCTCACACGACAGATTAGCACCCTCATGTCGCAGTGGAAAACGTCCTTATGGCACGAACAACTTCGCCGCACTCATTACGATCACAAAAACTTTTGGAAATTAGTCCGAAGTCACAACACTAAGTCAAAATCGGTGAAGATCACCCGAGGCGACGAACTCCTTACCCCAGCAGATCAGGCCACAGAACTATCAGACTACTACACAGAACGAGACGCTTCACGCACAGACTCAGTTTATAGCCACATCCCCCAGACAGACCCTCTTCAGAACCCTCTTTTCTCGTCGTACAAAGACCTGACTGCATCCATTGGAAACACGAGTGGAAACAAAGCCACAGGACAAGATAACATATCATATGTCCTTCTCAGATTTCTACCTAGGAAAGCCCACATGTTTCTCCTCAACATTTATAACGCGTGCACCCACCTTAGGTATTTCCCCACGGAATGGAAACATGCTATTGTCGTTCCACTCCTAAAACCCCGCAAAAGAGGCACTGTACCCGAAGAATACCGGCCCATCAATCTCCTCAGTCACATTTCAAAAATATATGAGAAACTTATTCTCATACACCTTCGAAAACACTGCGACACACACGACGTTATCCCGCCTGAACAGACAGGTTTTTCGCGTGGAGTTAGCTGCTACCACCATGTAGCAAAACTGCAGTTTGATGCTGCTTCTAACCTCAATAGGAACCTTGCCACGGCAATGATATCACTCGACTGCACCCAAGGGTTTGACTCTGTGTCACACCCAACCCTCATAAATCGACTTTATTGGTAGTTAACTAACTAACCGAACCTTCTCAGTTCGGGTTAGAAATGACATGTCCACCCCTAGACCAATCACCTGCGGTGTACCTCAGGGCTCGGTCCTTGCGCCCATATTATTTAACATCTATACGGCTCATATAGTCGGACAGAAGCTGGATAAAGTCCAAATAGTCACATATGCTGATGACATTGCTGTATACTCAGCGAGCATGAATGCGAAACACGCAATGCGCAAGTTATAAGATTATAAATATTAATATAATCTTTTATTATTGCGAAACCCATTTAGCACCAAAGAGAAAGTATCCTTTTTGTCCTTCCCAGAGGTAAAATATAAATTACATCTTAAACAACACATGTCATAAACAATCATAAAGTAAACTGCCTTGGGTCAAAGATCCCCAGCCTCTCTTTTTACACCATATAAACACCCTGTGTATATCACTGTGACATGAGACAATTGACACCTACCCTTTCTCACGTTCTACACCTACCGGACTACCCTTTCTCACTTCCCTTTAGTAAACATTTAGCCAGACACTTTCACCATATTTCCTCTATCCTCTCCCCACTCCAAACCTATAGGTTTAAGTAGCTGGAAGTTTTCAGAGGAAGACACTCTACATTTGACTTGTAACCATTATACTAGAAGTCTTGTATGTAACTATCAGTAAATAAAGTATCTTTTTCTAAGTCTTCACTATTTGTGTTCGTTATCTGGCGCCCGAACTAGAGACAGACATAACATCGAGATCGTACTACTAGGTTTTCTCGAGTAAGCTGCTCTGCCTTGACCGAACGCTGAAGAACTTTGACTGAAGATCCACTCTTGCGAGGTGTCTGACTGTCATCGCTTGGCCCACTGATCCCAGGTACCAACTTTTCTTCAGCACACATCCAGTTTGAAACCCACTCATCCGAAGTATTTCAAGCTGAAGTCTCCTTCTGGCTCACTGACCCCAGGTACCAAGCAAGGAAGACTGCGAACTCATTTAGTAAGCTTAGATTTGATTTTATTTTACTTACATTAATAATATTTTCTTTTATTATTATCATTTTTATAATTATTTAACATTATTTTTGTATTATTATTATCATTATTATTGCTATATGCCAAAAACGGCAAAAATACCAGATATGGCATCATTTCAAATGAGAAGTGACGACTATGACCATCTTCCGGAATTTAAAGGAAATCCTCATAACTTATTAAATTTCGTGAATATTGTAACGCAAATCAAAACAATAGTATGTGCTCAGAATAACACATTTAGGGAACTCAATGAAAAACGTTTATTGAGTAAAGTTCTAGCAAAATTAAAAGGTGATGCTGATTACATAAATACCACCTGCGAATTCGATACGATTGATGAACTTTTAAATTATTTAGAAAGGACTTTTAGGGACTCAAGATCAATTGAACAATTAACCTTTGAAATATTCAATACAAAAATAGGACATAAAGAACACCCATTAGATTTCCTTCGAGGTCTTGATAAGAACAGGACATTAATCATTTCCCGGCACCGCATAGATAAAACAGTTGATGAAGAATCAGCTATCGCTCATTTCGAAAAACTATTGCTATACTACTTTAATACTTTTATGCCCTCACACGTCAAAACGTACTTAATGACAAAAACTGATAAATTAAAGAACTTGGACGACTTAAGAAATTTGATTCGAAAAGAAACTCACCTTCTCTTTGACGATCTGATTTCTTCAGGATCCATGAACAAGGAGGGAGAAAAAAACAGCCTTGAACATTATAATAAACAAGGGTTTGTTGACAAAAGACAAGACAAGAAGCAACCCCACTATCAAAATAATCAATATCGTGGCTATAGAAACCGCAACGGTTATAAACAAAACCTTCCACAACGCAGCCAACGCGACCAACATAATTTCTTTAATCAGCAGCCTCGATATCACAATCAAAATTTTCAAAGACCACGGTATAATAACTTTCAACAGCAACTCTACAGCGGAACTACGGGACAAACTGTATCGATGAGAACAGTCAATTCTCAAAATCAGAATAGACAGCCAATGTATAAAATCGAATATGAACCCCAAGAAGATCCACGTGACGCTAGAATTAGAGAACTAGAAGCGGAACGTGAACATTTTTTAAGGGTAAGCAAAACCCTAGAAGAACCGACATAATATTCGAGTCACAAACAAATAATTTTCATCAATTACCATATGTAAGCGATCATGAAAATCGGAAATGGTTAATTGATACTGGTTCGAAGAAAAATTATATTAATCCTTAAGCCGTACCGCCAGGAATAAAAAGAATTAAAGAAAATTTTATTAAAAAACGGCTACCGGAGAAGAACGAGGCACGGAGGTTATATATGCTAATTTTGACAATTTTTTGAAAAATTCCAAGGAAATGAAATTTTATTTATATAACTTTAGCCCAAATTACGAGATTTTGCTTGGAAACGACTCCATGAAAGATATGGAGATCAAAATAGATTTTAAGAAAATGGAAATAACCTCGAAATATAATTCATTTCCATTTATCTTTCCAGGTAGTAAAAGCATACTAGATTTGAAAGCTGGAGAAAATAAAATCAAAATACCTTATAAAGGGATATTCTACGTAGAATACAAAAACGAAAATTTGGAGATACCAGCCGGAATTTATGAAAATAACATCACAATCATTAGCAAAAATAAGAATGAGTTTGAAGTTAATTTATATGACTTGTTAGGCGAAGAAGTTGAAGAAATATCACCACTTCTAGTAATATTGTAGATAATATCCCGAAGTTAATACGTGCAGAACACATGTGCAAAAAAGACAGAGAAAATTTGATATTTACCTTGAAAAAATATCCAAAGATATTCAAAACCGACAAGGACCAACTATCAGCAACCGACATCCTTGAACACCAAATAAAAACAAAAACCGATGACCCGATCTATTCAAAAAATTACCGTTACCCTCATCAGTTTAAAGATAATATAAAGGAAGAAATAACCGAATTATTAAACAACAAGATTATACAACCCAGTAACTCACCACATAACTCTCCAGTTTGAATTGTTCCGAAAAAATTAGACTCTTCGGGAAAAAGGAAAATAAGGATGGTTATAGATTATAGAAAGCTAAATAAATCCACTATTCCAGACAAATATCCGTTACCCAATATATAGGACCTATTAGGAAAACTAGGCAGAGCCACTATCTTCTCGGCAATAGATTTATGTTCTGGTTTCCACCAAATCAAAATGAACAAAAAATTCAATTGCAAAAACAGTCTTTTCTACTGAACAAGGACATTTTGAATTCTTACGAATGCCGTTCGGTTTGTGTAACGCTTCAGCTACATTCCAAAGGGCAATGAATAATATATTTTCGGATATATCAAATGTTCTTATCTACATGGACGACATTATAGTATTCTCTGAAAATATGTGTGATCATATGAGGCACTTGGATACAGTTTTGCAAAGGTTGGGAAAACATAATTTAAAAATACAACTAGACAAAACAGAATTTTGCAAGAGGGAATTACTATTCCTTGGACATATAATATCTGAAAAGGGTATAGAACCTAACCCGGCAAAAATAGCTGCTGTCTTGAACGCAAAACTTCCAAAAACCGAAAAAGAAATAAAAAGTTTTCTAGGCTTAACTGGGTTCTATAGAAAAATGATATATAATTATGCCAAGATTGCATCCCCCCTCACAAAAGCATTAAGAAAATAGACTAAAGTTAAACCAGAAAGCTACAGTGACGCTTTTAACACACTTAAACAGTTAATATGTAGCAATCCCATTCTTCAAACACCGGACTTTGACGAAGACTTTTACTTGACCACAGATGCAAGTAATCACGCCATTGGAGCAGTGTTAGCCCAACGAAAAAACGGTAAAGAATTACCAGTTTGTTTTGCTTCCCGTGCACTTAATAAGGCAGAAGAGAATTACTCCACTATTGAAAAAGAATGTTTAGCAATTATCTGGTCCTGCAATCATTTCAAACCTTATTTATATGGCAGAAAATTTTTCATACACACAGACCATAAACCTTTGGAATATATGAAAACTTGTAAGACGCAAAATGCAAGGCTTATCCGTTGGAAGATCATGCGCAAAGACTTCGACTTTGATATAAAATATATTGAAGGAAAGGCAAACAAGGTCGCTGACTATTTGTCAAGCAGCCCAATCGAAAAACAAGAGCAGTTACATATTGACTCTAACGATGATATTGAGACGGTACACTCTGCTGATTCATCGGCTGATAACAGAATCATGATAGTGGAAAATGAGAAACCCATCAACATTGAAAAACATCAAATAATAATGTCTAAAGGATACAATGCCACTAAGGTGTCGCACCCCTTTTCAACTAAGAATAAGTACGAATTATATTTTACTGGATACGAAGACAAAGAAGATTTTGAAAAAGAATTTCAACATATAATCAAGCCTAATGTAGTTTACGGAATCCATTGTTCTAGCTTAATTAAGACGGACTCTGAAAACGCCTTATATGAACAGACATTTTATAAAATTAGTGAATTATTCAGAGAAAAATTTCAAACTAACAAATTAAAAGGTATTACAAAATTGTTAAGGATATTTCGGACAAAACGCAACAGAAAGAAATCACATCTGATTATCATGTTAGTAAGACATATCATAGAGCGGCCGAAGAAACATACGAGAAAATCAAAACCAAATATTATTGGCCAAACATAGAAGAGAAAGTAAGAGTAAGAGACAAGTAAGAGAAATAAAAGATTGTATTAACCATTGTGAAGTCTGTTTACAAACAAAGTACGATAGACATCCAGCAAAACCCAAATTCAAATTAACTCCCACACCTGAGAGACCATTTCAAGAGATAATGATGGACACAGTTCATATAAACAACCAATATGTGTATTTTATTATTGACGTGTTTACAAAAAGGATCTTCACGCTCTTGACAAAAGAAAATAATCATTTACAAGCATCAAAAGCATTAACTACTTATCTCACATTATTTCCTAAGCCAAACATGATAACTACGGACAATGGAAAAGAATTCGACAATTACCTATTTAAAGAATTATTAAAATATTTAAATATAGAAAATCATGAAACTACACCCCACAATGCTAACTCATTAGGGACTTTAAATCGGGCTAGTTCCACAGTAATAGAACAATTAAGAGTACTGAATCTAACGAACCCGGAGAAATCATTCGAGGAAAAATTAAGTTTAGCGGTGATAATTTATAACAACTCTCAAATAAATAAACTAAAAATGACACCAAATGAAATAACGTTCGGATTATCATTGAATCTTTATAACCAACATCCCATTATACAAGAATACCTCATTAATGAATATCACCAAACGCAAAAAATAATTTATGAAGCCACGAAGAAGAGAATCGAAGAAAATAAAAACAAATATATTGATAAAGCAAATGCTAATAGAGACGATATAAGCATAGCTTCATCTGGTACAGTGGTGATAAAAAAATCCTCGGGAATTCGAACAAAATTTAATAAACGATATGAGATAGGAAGGATAAAAAATAAGAGAATCGTTGGAGGGAAGGGGATCGCAAGTAAAAAGGTACATCCACAGAATATAAAAAGACCAAAAAACCGAAAAAGCAAAAAGTTAACGAAAGAAGAAAAACTTCAGCTTGAACTTGATAAATTATTGCATGAAAATATAAATAAAAATATTCAGGAACTACAGGATAAACTGTGCGTTTCTATTGTTCCAGATGATTATGGAGATCCGGCAGATTATGCTGAGTTTGTTGCAACTGATGCTTCTCACATTGGTTACGAACCTCAAAATTCAAAAACTGACAACCGGACCCGGAGCCATGATAATCCCTGTAAATAACACTTACATAATTAACGAATACTATTTATTCCTGGACTATAGGAACTTAACGCTGTTGTTAAATGAGATAAAAAATCTAGACGTACACATAAAAAATCTTAAATCCGAGCCAGAATACAAAGTACTGCATTCCATTCTAACTTATCGCTATGAAAATATATTAAATAAAATAGACCATCTAATAAAACAAAAACGAACTAAGCGCGGTCTTGTCAATGGTTTAGGTTCAGCTATCAGCTGGCTAACAGGAAATATGGATGCTAGTGATAAGGAAAAATACGATTCGATCCTCCAAAAGGTTGAACAGAACATGTATCATATCGAACACAACGAACAAGCAAGGCTGAGTATAAGTAATCAACTAACAACGGAATTGAATAAAGATATTACTATTTTAAATTATTATAAGAAACAAATACAAGACACTAATCGCATCATTGAAATTTCGTTACAAAAACTAAACCATCAAGATTTACTAGCAATATTAACATTACTTAATGGAAAAGTTAGGGAAATCGAAGATTCTATAGAACATTGTACTAAAGGTCTTTTACACTCCAGCATTATCAAACAAAACGAGTTTCAGAATATATATAAAACTCAAAAACAACTTTTGACTAGAGACACCGAATTAAATTGGCTAATAGGAAAAAGCACATGCTCTATTTCTGACAAAGGAATAATTTATTATTTTATTCAACTTCCGGTTCACACTATTGGAATCATGTCATATCAGAATATGCCATACCCATTTATAGAAAATAAAAACGTTTATATACTACATGTAGATAAAACTATAATTGTTAAGAATAAGACAGATATCTATATACCTAATGATTGTATAAATTATAATAAGGAATATTATTGTACAAAAAAGGAAAAGGTTAAGGATAATTGTTTATTAGAATTAGTTACTAATAGTAAGTTAAGTAATTGTAAATTGTTAAAAACTAAATCCGAACCTATGTTTATATATATTAAAGAAACAGGTCAATATTTAACACACAAAATAACACAATTAGAAATTAAAAGAAATAATGTTGCTCATGTTTTCCATCTGTAATACAATTCTCTGATAAACTTAGAAGAAGGGGAAACCTTTACAAATGATACTGATCTACCTATTACATATGTGAATACTGTAAACATACCTTTTCTTTCCGAACATGTTCCTGCAAAAGTAGTTACTGTGAATACGACCCTTCAAACCTTAGATAATATTAAGTTGACTCCAATTAATATTGAGCAACTAGAAAGCTATGATATAAGAACAGACAAAATATGGTTCTATGTAATAACATTCCTAATTGTATACTTATTATGTTTTCATGTTTATAAACAATATAATATGTTCTTAGGAAAGCGTAAAACCAAGACAAATGTAATCCAAATACCTATGGAACCTCTCCTTTCCTCTACACCAGAACATCCACCCGAATTCGATGGCAGAGCTCTGGCATGGCTTAATGAGATTTAGAAAAAAAGGGGAATCCTATCTTAAATAAATTTCGTGCTTCAGGGACTTTGCAATTAAAGGGGGGAGGAGTTATAAGATTATAAATATTACTCATAATATTAATATAATCTTTAACATTACTTTTATAATTGAGAAACCCATTTAGCACCTAAGAGAAAGTATCCTTTTTGTCCTTCCCAGGGGTAAAATATAAATTACATCTTGAACAACACATGTCATAAACAATCATAAAGTAAACTGCCTTGGGTCAAAGATCCCCAGCCTCTCTTTTTACACCATATAACCACCCTGTGTATATCACTGTGACGTGAGACAATTGACACCTACCCTTTCTCACGTTCTACACCTACCGGACTACCCTTTCTCACTTCCCTTTAGTAAACATTTAGCCAGACACTTTCACCATATTTCCTCTATCCTCTCCCCACTCCAAACCTATAGGTTTAAGTAGCTGGAAGTTTTCAGAGGAAGACACTCTACATTTGACTTGTAACCATTATACTAGAAGTCTTGTATGTAACTGTCAGTAAATAAAGTATCTTTTTCTAAGTCTTCACTATTTGTGTTCGTTATCTCGCAAGGCCCAACTGATCACAGAACAGCTACACGACATCAACATTCACATCAACACGCAAAAGACTGACGCTATCACATTCTCTTACAAGAAAACACCTCAGAAACAGCTCACTCTCAACGGTCTGCCAATCAAAACATCACAACACCTAACATACTTAGGCATGAAACTTGAATCACACTTGTCATTCACAGCACACGTCAATCACAGAATACATGTAGTCAAAATCACCACATATCAACTCAAACACCTACTCTTTCACTCAGGCTCAAACTCTTACTCTTACTTTACAAAGCCATACTCAGACCCTCATAACTACACGGTGCACCACTCCTGCACTATCTTTATCAAACAACACTCAAAACACTACAAACATATCAGAACAGTATTCTCATGAAGATCTGTAGAGGTACATCACTCGAACGACGAAACATGGCACTCATATATGACCAACTACAACTAGACACAATTCAACAGTTCATATCACGACGACACATCAAGTTTTTTGACAACCTTCCAGCATCCTTTAACCCATTATTCCGCAGCCTCACCCCATCCCCCTACCTGCCAGATGGCAGGGCAGGAAAGGTCCCATCAATCCCGTCCACATCATCACATAAACCTGTATATATGTATATAGACTACTCTCTTTCATCTATCTTTCTCTCTTCTCTTCTGTCTATAACTTTCTCCTTCTTTCGTTTTCTGTCTATCCTATTATTTCATTATTATTATTAATTTTATTATTATTTTATTTTCATATACATTGAGCGGAGGTCCCTCAACTCCAGAACATATCATTTTGAGCCAATCAGGCGCAACAACTTCAAAAATTAACCATTTCATTACTCCTTCCAATATCCACTTTAGAAAAAGGCTAAAAGGTATCGTTCCTATTTTACTATTCCCTGTAGATATAGGATTACTAATTTCATGTTTTTCTATTTTAGTTTCTGAGGGATCAGAAATAAAAAAAAAAAAAAAAAAAAAAAAAACGGTGTTATTTTGTCGGAGTTCAGTAAGAACACCCAGTTTGAAAACATCGCCTTCACTGAAAACTCGAGCGCAGCAGCAGCAGACCAAACAGGTGCCACCAGTGGGCGTAAGAAGCACCACCTGGATGAGTTCGACGGGAACTTTGTCTTTCCTAATCAGAAACACAAGTTTCGACCTAGACCCTAGTTACAGAGGCCCCCGGTGCAAGTCACTAACCAGTTTGCCCCTGTACAGAACCAAGCAGCCCAGTTGCAGTGAAGCCCCCACCACCAATCATCATTTCCCCACCAGTGTCCGTAGTACAGCTACGGAGACATAGGGCCTCAGTCGGTGTGACAAATATATCAGCCAACTCGTCAACCCGAGAGACGAGGTTATACGTGGACAACGAGGAGAACCATGACAAAGCCATAAGGTTCCTGCGGACTGACCAAGTGGTCCAGTTTCACACCTTTGCCCCAAGGGGCACAAAAAAGGACAAAGAAGTTTGTCTTATACGGGTTCGACGTCGACCACCCAATGGAAGAAGTTATCGAAGACATGAAAATACAAGCTACCTGGCTTCAAGATGGCTAGGAGACTTACCTGAAGAAGCGAAAATTCTGTGACTTATGACACAGAAACAATTCAAGTCATTACAGAGCTCCAAGTAAAACTGGAGGACATTCACAAAATCCGCATCATCGAAGGAGTCAGGTTCAGGGCTGGAGTATTTAAAGAAGAGGACACCTGTACAATGCTGACAGTACCAACAATATGGGCTCTCAATGAAATACTGCGGCAGGACCTGCGCATGCGCATGCGAGGACATCACTTATTCGTTGAATGTCCAAAAAGGAACACCCAGCCCATCTGTGTAAACTCCTCAAAAGAATGCCCCCTAAGACAGAGCCTAGTAGCCCAGTGGAAGCAGTACCGACCAAAGTACCAGTTCCTTCAATGAACACAAGAAACTTCCCAGCAGCACGCCCAGCCCGAGCCCAATTCAGTTTTACCCAGGCATCCGGAGGAGAAACAGCCAATCAGGAGATGCCAGCCCAGACGACCCAGCAAGCACTACTAACGCCCCCGGCCCAGCAGGGAAAGTAGAATTGACGCGCTCCTTCATCGTCTCCTCGATCGCATGGATTCCATGATGGGACGACATAACAGCATGATAGAGATGATTGCCATGATGTGAGTCATTTCCCGAGTAATCGAGGAACCTTGGTTTTCTACTGCCAGTTCTGATCAAGCATTGATCACCTTTTCGACTACACTACCAGAACTTCGGTCCTTACTGAGTTTAGCTTGCACTCTCTAAACTCATTATTTTTGGTTGTGGCCTGGACCCCCACATTCTCTCACCCACTTTTCAGGTCCCCCCCCTGCACAGAGGACACGACGAAGGGCTTGGTGACACGAGCCAATCAGATGGCGTCCTCCAACATGGAGTACGTTGAGTCCACAGAAGATCCAGTGGATCAATCAGGAGCCACCAATGAGAAGTGTGCTCTATCGGAGGGTTTCCAACCTGCTCCGAAGAAGCACAACTTCAGGCCCAGACCTGAAGCTAAAAGGCCCCCCCCCCCCCCCCCCCGTTGCTACTGGCAACAGATTTGAAAACCTGCCACCAGAGGTCGCTGATGCACCTTGAATTAGAACCCCGGCACCTATATCACCCCCGATCTCTTTAACAGACCTGAGACCAAAACTAAGAGCAATTGGCATCACCAACTGTGATGACATCCAGTCCACAATGTTGAGGATGCTTCCTAGGAAGGGTAAAGCCTTCCTACTAAACATCTTCAATTCGTGCTTCCGGATTGCATATTTCCCCACGGTCTATGGTGGTCCAACTCTTAAAACCTAAGAGACGTGGCAACGTCGCAGAACATTACCGTCCTATCAGTCTCCTTTCTCACATCAGCAAGGTGTTCGAAAGACTGGCTCACTACCATATCCCCGACCACTGTCGCCTTGAAGAAGTTATACCACCTGAACAGACCGGCTTCCAGCAAGGTGTCGCCTAGTCACCTATATATCAATCTTCTGGGTGGTTTGTTTCTTCCTAGTCCTACGTGTAGTCCTGTTAGACTCAGACTCTAGAAGGTGAGTTGGGTTCTTGTCTTTTCAATCTGTCGGCGGTAGCGGCACTGCTTGCATTAAATATTCGATATTGTCTTTCACTGACATATTCAATATACTATAATATTTCTAATATGTATAGTAATATATTAATAAATATTATTAATGCACTAACGCTTAAGCTACATTCCTGGGAATAAAAGAACAAAAAACCGTATTTTGTGGTTTAGCCTGTGTGGACATTTGTGAAATGAAGCTACCTATTCCATTTTACAATTTTTACATTACGCCTGTCCTATTCTAGCGCACTTTTTCCGCAACAGACACATGCGTGTTCATAAACAATGGAGGAGGTTGCTGAAGACCTCGAAAAAATACAGGCGACCGATGTTAGGCTCCTACGAAAACCTCAACTGATGGGAAGACCTCCTCAGCACCTGTAGATATAACTTATCCAGTCAGTCTGACCAGAAAGGACACAAAGGATAAAGTGCGGTATATTTGTAATTGCCGCTACTTTATTGAACCCAATCAAATTCGCAGAGACATCCTACCACCAGACAAAGGCAGCGGAATAGTAAAAACTGCACATTGCAGCACGTCGTTCCATTTAGATAATGCCCTCACAGACAACCTAGAAAAAATTGTGCTGCAAAAAAACGCTGACCGAAGGCAGCTGAGAAAGGGTAAACACACCAAATAAATCCAGGTCTCCTTCAACAGGAAAAACCCGAAAAGAGACAAGCCCCTACCACACCACACCCCCAGGACTTCTCCCACTAGAGGGAAATCGAAACCTCCCTCCCCCAACAGTAGTGATCCCCCTCCTTCATTCTAAAACGGACTAGCATCAAGGCACCTTCTCCAGGGATTTTATTATGGACTTTGCCCTCACTCTTCAATTGGTCCAGCAGCTTTCAGTGCTGGCACCGTCAATGATGGAGCTGGCCATCTGATCATGAATCATGGCTTTTCTATACCTAACTTCAATGCTAACTGCCTCTGTTCCCAGATCCAAGAGGTCGAGAGGGTATTGGCCTTGGTATAGCTGACTGTAGTTGTCATCACTGACATAAGGGATTTCCGCCTTACTTCCAGGGATATTCTGTGACAACAGATCATTCAACCAAGCTCAATGGGGAGGAGGTCCCATTGCGATTCGCCATGGTATACTATCCATAAAAAATGAATCATTTTCGTCACCCCACCCAGTGTTATTAACAACCAAGAATTTGGCCACACTTTCAATGTGTTAGGTGTGCAGGAAGCCACCACACTGAGAAATGTGATAGACAGATCCCCCCAAATGCTTTAAATGCAACTAAGAACACGTGGCCTCGTCCAGAAATTGCCCTAAAAGGCAAGAGCTTTTGAAATAAATTAAAAGTAAAGCTAAAAAAACATACGGAAATCCCTCCATAACATTTTTATTAAGATATATTGATTACTACCACCATTACTGACGAGGAAGATATGGAACACGACGGACATGTAAAAGAACAATTAAAACGCTCTTTTAATGACGAAAATGACAATTCCGGTTTCAACCGGTTAAAGAAGAAACATTCAATCGCCCAGAAGTTCTTAAATATAAAACCCAAATTCAAATAAATTCAGAAATTTAAGTAACAACGTGGAGCATGACTTGCATGCTCTGACAGGAAGAGGCACGAACAATAATAATGACAGCAGTTTTTCAATTGCTGCCCCTAATTTAGCAAAACATGATATTACCAATTGTAAATTAATGTCCCTCAAAAATAAAGTTCGTATTTACATAAAAATACTACAGCTTATAATCAAGTCTGTGGCAAGCTAAAGAAAAGTGAGACGGAATACTAAAGTTTCGCGTAATAAAGGTAATAAACCTCTCAAAAAATTCATCCAAAAAATTTCGATAACGATATCAAAAGTATGAAACTCGACTTAGAAGAGTGTCTGTCCTATTTTAAATCAATCTACTGGATGCGAGAAAACTGATTATGATGGTATTAAATATGATCTATCGTACTTCATAGTATCGATAGACCATAAAACAGTAGAAGATTAATAAAAAATTAAAATCTATCAAAACGTTGACAATCGAAAAAATGAATTGTTTTAGCAGCCCTACCCAGTGTTATATCTGCCAAGAATTGATTTGGAATCGAACCATTAGTACAAACGCCATTCTTCCTTAGTGACTGATGTCAGAACGGCCAGAGGACGACCAAACTGTGACTCAGACCACTTCTTGGTCAAAATAAAATATAGAGAGCGACTGGCATGCTGACGGCAAGAGAAATTATATAAAAGAAAAAACTGGAATTTAAAAAAATTTAAAGACCCAGATAAATTAGAAGAATTCAGAGAACTGGGAGACAGAAAAATGATAGAAGAACTAAATAAAGAGGATATTGAAAATGAAGAAAAACAAGAATAGAATCGAAGTGGTGCAAAATTAGCAAAGTCATTGAGGAAACAGCGAATGATATTATTGGTGAGAAAATGAAGGGACGTGGTGGGGAATGGTTTGATGAGGAATGCCGTGAAGTGCTAAGAATAAGAAATGCACATAGATTGATAATGTTACAGCGCGCTACAATGCAGAACACTACAGATTACCAACTGAGCCGCAGAGGAGCAAAAAAGGTCATACGTGAAAAGAAAAAGGCCTTTCTAAACAAGCAAGTAGAGCAGATCGAAGAGCTAAGAAGCAATAATAATAAAACAGGAAATTCTATGGTGCGGTTAAGTATATAAATAGAGGCTTCCATCCTAAAACTGAGGCGTGCAAAAATAAAGATGGTAAATTAATGGAAGGAAAGGCGGAAGCTATTGGTAGATGGGCAGAGCACTTCAGTGATCTGTACAATGCTGGAGCTCAGATAATTGACACTGACAACAGTACGTCGAGCAAAATGGCAATGACAAATGAGGATGACATTGAGCCTCCAGATATGGATGACTTCATAGAGTCAATTGAAAAGTTAAAAAACAATAAAGCACCTGGTGAAGACTCTCTTGCTGCTGAATTTTTTAGAAATGGTGGGAAATCATACATTCACAATTACATTCCCTGGTTCTTGACATATGGGAAAAAGAGTGCATGCCAAAAAAATGGAGAACTAGTATCATATGTCCTATTTTCAAAAAAGGTGACAAATTGCAATGTAGTAACTCCATCTCCTT
This sequence comes from Euschistus heros, assembly GCA_003667255.2. NCBI lineage: Eukaryota > Metazoa > Arthropoda > Insecta > Hemiptera > Pentatomidae > Euschistus > Euschistus heros. The sequence continues at coordinate 141,876 of RCWM02000926.1, read as the reverse complement.
TTTATTGACTATCGGCAGGCTTTTGATAGTGTCAACAGAGCAAAGTTGATTGAAGCCTTAATAGACTTCAATATACCAAATAAGCTGATCAGATTGATCAACATGACATTGAGTGGTTGTAACGGCAAAGTCATCATAGGCGGCAACATAAGTTCCGAATTCCCCATTCTGACTGGTGTGAGACAAGGCGATGCCCTGTCTGCCACCCTCTTCAACCTGGCATAACACAGTGTCTTGAAAAAGATTAACATTTCAGGGAATATCATGCATTCAATTATGTGCATATGCTGATTATATATGCTCCATAGTCAGGAATATTCCATCGCTCAAAGAGACTTTTAGTACTCTTGATAATGAAATCAAAAGGATGGGCCTCTGCATAAATGAGGAAAAAAACGCACTATATGAGTACTAGTACAGGGCAGAGCAATACTACCATCGATATTGATGGCTATTCCTTCAAAAAAGTTAAAAGTTTTTCATATCTTGTCTCAGAATTGAATGATGAGAATAATATAATCAATGAAGTAAGAAAAAGAATAATGGCGGCAAATAGGGCTTACTTTGCAAATATAAAACTTTTTAAAAGTAGTCTACTGTCTCAAACCACTAAGGTGCGGCTGTATAAAACCTTAATTCGACCAGTCCTAACATATGGAGCGGAGACGTGGACTTTAACCACCATGATGAAAAATCAATCAACTTTATTTGAACGTAAGCTTTTAAGGAAAATTTACGGTCCAGTCCACGATCCACAATCAAATATGTGGAAGCTTCGATCAAATGCCGAGCTGTATTCCTTATACAAGGATGTAAATGTGGTCCATTTTATTAAAATATGTCGTTTGGAATGGTTGGGTCATATCAAAAAATAAGAATGCCCTCTAATAGAATGCCGAGCAAACTTTTACATGGATCTATAATTGGCAAAAAGAGAAGAGTTGGCCGACCAAGAAGACGATGGCTACAGGACCTTGAAGAAGATCTAGGGATCCTCGGCATTGCAGCATGGAAACGGAAGGCTAAGGATAGAGGCACATGGTGAAGCATTGTTCAGGAAGCCAAGGCCCACACCGGGCTGTAGTGCTACATAATAAGTAAGTAAGTACAAACACAGAAACTGACGAGCACAACTTTAAAAAAGCGATATGTACTGTTAGGGTGAGATGCATTAAAAACCCCACAGAACACAATTATAACACCTACACCAACACACAACGGATACAAACTGCAGTTTACTCCCGTTTATCCGCCGGCGAATTATCCACGGTTCTTCAATTTTTTTTTTTTGTTTTGTTTTTTAATTCAAATTTCTGGCATGTTACGAAGAAAAACAAAATAACGCGCACGGGAAAAATTGTATTTACTCAAATATGGCGGCTGTTGAAGCATTTCCTGCAAAACTGCGTCATTCACAAAACTCTCAGAACCCACCTCTCCTCCGCCGACCGGATGCTTTCCTTTTGCCATTTCAATTTCTCACTCCCGTCTGTTTTGACTTGTGCATGTAGTTTGCTAGTGTGTCCTGTGAATCATGAACTTTGTGATCGGAGTTTGTGTCTTGTGATTCGAGATTTTAATACACAATGACAGATAAAAGGAAAAAAGTGGTCTTATCAGTTGAAAAGAAACTCGAAATAATAAAACAAGTTGAAAATGGCGCATCGAAAAAGCTATTTAGCTTGCAGTATGGAATAGGAGAATCCACGGTTAGAGACATTTTTAAACAAAAAGACAAATTAATTCATTTTGTGTCCACATCTGGCAACTCTATATCAATAAAAAAAAGAAAAACCACGAAAAAGGGCAGTTATGAAGAACTAGATACCACACTTTTGGAATGGTTGAGCCAATTAAGAAGCAAAGGAACTCCAGTTTCAGGTCCTATTATTGCTACAAAAGCAAAACAGTTTTTTCTAATGCTAGGTTTGGAAGGAACATTTGACGCATCATCTGGTTGGTGTACGGGATAAGGGAGATATGGCTTCATAGCAAAAAATTAAGTGGCGATATTCAGGCAGCGGACAATTTCAAGACCAATTTTGAAGAGGTTCTTTAATCAGAGGGAATTTCTTAAGATGCTGTGTATAATGCTCATGAGTCCGGACTTTTATGAAAATGTTTGCCAACACAAACATTGGCCTCCAGGGCATAAGTCCAGTAAAGAGCGAGTCACTATAATGACGTGCAGCAATACTTCGGGATCCCACAAGCTAAAATTAATAGTGATTGGCAAATCAAAAAAAACGAGATCATTAAAAGGGACAAGGGAAAACCTTCCAGTCCACTACTTTAACCAAAGGAAAGGCTGGAAGGATCAAAAAATTTTTAAAGAGTGGTTTGAAAAAAAGTTTGTTCCTCAAGTCAAAGAACTTCTTAAGTCTAAAAATTTACCAGAGAAAGCGATATTGCTAATTGACAATGCTCCATCCCACCCAGGAGAAAATGTTTTAAAATCGGAAAACGGAAATTTTATTGTGAAGTTTTTACCACCCAATGTCATTGCTCTTATCCAACCAATGGATCAGGACATGGTTGCGTCAATGAAAAAAAAAATACAGAACGCAGTTATTAAAAAAGAGGATTGAAGAGGGAAATGATCTTCAGAGTTGCTGGAAAGATTATAGAATTCTTGACTGCATTTATAATATAAACACTGCTTGGTAGTCAGTTAAACAATCCACGCAAGTAAAGTCTTGGAGAAAAATTTTACCAAATGTGGAAAGTACTTTAGAAGAGCCGGCAGAGGAAAATGAAGAAGTTTCAACAAGTGATTTAGCTACTTTAGCTAAAACTTTTAATGGTGGAAGTGACGTCGATGAAGAAAACATTGAGAATGGATTAATTGTAATGCCAATGATCCAGGCTTTGAACATTTTGCTGATGAACAAATTTTAGATAGGGCATCAAGTATCATTTCGGAGGAGAGTGAAGAAGAGGAAGAAGATAACAAAAAAAAGCAAATAAGCCATGACACAGCATTGACACATATTGAAGGATTTATTCGGTATCCGGAGGAACAAAACAATGCATTGCTCTGTGATAAAATGGTTCTAAAAAAACTTCAATCTCAAGTAAAGAAGATCTTGAAAAAATTAAAACTAGTGACAGACTTTTTTGTAAAAAGTGAACTGAATTTGTAAGTATGTACATACTAATACTACATATTGGTTAATTATTAAATATTTTACTGCTAATAAACTTCATTTTAAAGTATTTTTGTGTTGATTTCAATTATAACCTTTGGAACATTTTGCGGATTATCCGCGAAATTGGCTTATCCACGGTTGCCTGGACACCCAATACCACAGATAATCGGGAGTCTACTGTACTTCAAATCATGGAACCATCAACGAGCACGTAAAACACGAACACAACTCAATCACCTGCTGTAACCTGCTAACAACACCAGCACACACAAACCTTCACCTATTATCACCTCATCACCTAAATCATCGGAGGAATTACTTCCTCTATTCTGATCCGAGGGTATCACAGACTTTGACATTCATTCTAATAAGAACGACACATGCATATAGACAAAAACTACAACCAAATACAATAAGATAATAACAGTCATTAACTCCAGTGATGTTGACTATCACACATTTGCACCATGTGGCACCAAGCCACAACGACGCTATATCATAATAGGGCTTGACATAGATCATTCCCTAGACTCTATAAAAGAAATCCTCCAAGCCCGACATCCTGGGTTTGCATAGAGGATGCAAAAAACCTCGCACTGGACGAAACAAATACTGTCAAACATTATAGTCACTACTGATCACACCACCTTCCTTGACACCCTTCGTTCAAATGGGACTAAATTAGATACTGAGTTGAGAAATCTCAATGGCCCCAGGCAGTGTTTCAACTGCCAGCAATATGGCCACACTAAAAATAATTGTGGGCGCACTATAACATGCGTCAGGTGTGCAGGAAATCACAAGGTGAAGGACTGCCCCTCTTGGGTCACAACTTCCCCCCAAGTGCAGGTACACCAGTGGTCCCCATGTGGCCTCTTACCACAACTGCACAGCTAGACTGGAGCTCATTAAGTCAAAGCAACAGCAAAAAAAAACCCAAAAGCGGTAAACCTCAGTGGCCGCAAAGAGATTTTCAAGGCCATGAAGGACAATGTTCATCAAAAACAACCAAAACATGAAGAAGATGTAAAGAACCCTCATGACGTCGGTGAATGTCATGATTACTCACCTAGAATCTCGCCGTGGATACACATTCTATCCTTAACTACAACTTAACAGTGTAATGAAGTGTAAACTTGCAGTCTACAGGTGTCTTTGCTATGGTCCAGACGTGTGCAGGAGATTGTGTTTGCATGTCAGAACGGCCAGAGGACGACCAAACTGTGACTCAGACCACTTCTTGGTCAAAATAAAATATAGAGAGCGACTGGCATGCTGACGGCAAGAGAAATTATATAAAAGAAAAAACTGGAATTTAAAAAAATTTAAAGACCCAGATAAATTAGAAGAATTCAGAGAACTGGGAGACAGAAAAATGATAGAAGAACTAAATAAAGAGGATATTGAAAATGAAGAAACAAGAATAGAATCGAAGTGGTGCAAAATTAGCAAAGTCATTGAGGAAACAGCGAATGATATTATTGGTGAGAAAATGAAGGGACGTGGTGGGGAATGGTTTGATGAGGAATGCCGTGAAGTGCTAAGAATAAGAAATGCACATAGATTGATAATGTTACAGCGCGCTACAATGCAGAACACTACAGATTACCAACTGAGCCGCAGAGGAGCAAAAAAGGTCATACGTGAAAAGAAAAAGGCCTTTCTAAACAAGCAAGTAGAGCAGATCGAAGAGCTAAGAAGCAATAATAATAAAACAGGAAATTCTATGGTGCGGTTAAGTATATAAATAGAGGCTTCCATCCTAAAACTGAGGCGTGCAAAAATAAAGATGGTAAATTAATGGAAGGAAAGGCGGAAGCTATTGGTAGATGGGCAGAGCACTTCAGTGATCTGTACAATGCTGGAGCTCAGATAATTGACACTGACAACAGTACGTCGAGCAAAATGGCAATGACAAATGAGGATGACATTGAGCCTCCAGATATGGATGACTTCATAGAGTCAATTGAAAAGTTAAAAAACAATAAAGCACCTGGTGAAGACTCTCTTGCTGCTGAATTTTTTAGAAATGGTGGGAAATCATACATTCACAATTACATTCCCTGGTTCTTGACATATGGGAAAAAGAGTGCATGCCAAAAAAATGGAGAACTAGTATCATATGTCCTATTTTCAAAAAAGGTGACAAATTGCAATGTAGTAACTCCATCTCCTTTTTATTGACTATCGGCAGGCTTTTGATAGTGTCAACAGAGCAAAGTTGATTGAAGCCTTAATAGACTTCAATATACCAAATAAGCTGATCAGATTGATCAACATGACATTGAGTGGTTGTAACGGCAAAGTCATCATAGGCGGCAACATAAGTTCCGAATTCCCCATTCTGACTGGTGTGAGACAAGGCGATGCCCTGTCTGCCACCCTCTTCAACCTGGCATAACACAGTGTCTTGAAAAAGATTAACATTTCAGGGAATATCATGCATTCAATTATGTGCATATGCTGATTATATATGCTCCATAGTCAGGAATATTCCATCGCTCAAAGAGACTTTTAGTACTCTTGATAATGAAATCAAAAGGATGGGCCTCTGCATAAATGAGGAAAAAACGCACTATATGAGTACTAGTACAGGGCAGAGCAATACTACCATCGATATTGATGGCTATTCCTTCAAAAAAGTTAAAAGTTTTTCATATCTTGTCTCAGAATTGAATGATGAGAATAATATAATCAATGAAGTAAGAAAAAGAATAATGGCGGCAAATAGGGCTTACTTTGCAAATATAAAACTTTTTAAAAGTAGTCTACTGTCTCAAACCACTAAGGTGCGGCTGTATAAAACCTTAATTCGACCAGTCCTAACATATGGAGCGGAGACGTGGACTTTAACCACCATGATGAAAAATCAATCAACTTTATTTGAACGTAAGCTTTTAAGGAAAATTTACGGTCCAGTCCACGATCCACAATCAAATATGTGGAAGCTTCGATCAAATGCCGAGCTGTATTCCTTATACAAGGATGTAAATGTGGTCCATTTTATTAAAATATGTCGTTTGGAATGGTTGGGTCATATCAAAAAATAAGAATGCCCTCTAATAGAATGCCGAGCAAACTTTTACATGGATCTATAATTGGCAAAAAGAGAAGAGTTGGCCGACCAAGAAGACGATGGCTACAGGACCTTGAAGAAGATCTAGGGATCCTCGGCATTGCAGCATGGAAACGGAAGGCTAAGGATAGAGGCACATGGTGAAGCATTGTTCAGGAAGCCAAGGCCCACACCGGGCTGTAGTGCTACATAATAAGTAAGTAAGTAAGTACAAACACAGAAACTGACGAGCACAACTTTAAAAAAGCGATATGTACTGTTAGGGTGAGATGCATTAAAAACCCCACAGAACACAATTATAACACCTACACCAACACACAACGGATACAAACTGCAGTTTACTCCCGTTTATCCGCCGGCGAATTATCCACGGTTCTTCAATTTTTTTTTTTTGTTTTGTTTTTTAATTCAAATTTCTGGCATGTTACGAAGAAAAACAAAATAACGCGCACGGGAAAAATTGTATTTACTCAAATATGGCGGCTGTTGAAGCATTTCCTGCAAAACTGCGTCATTCACAAAACTCTCAGAACCCACCTCTCCTCCGCCGACCGGATGCTTTCCTTTTGCCATTTCAATTTCTCACTCCCGTCTGTTTTGACTTGTGCATGTAGTTTGCTAGTGTGTCCTGTGAATCATGAACTTTGTGATCGGAGTTTGTGTCTTGTGATTCGAGATTTTAATACACAATGACAGATAAAAGGAAAAAAGTGGTCTTATCAGTTGAAAAGAAACTCGAAATAATAAAACAAGTTGAAAATGGCGCATCGAAAAAGCTATTTAGCTTGCAGTATGGAATAGGAGAATCCACGGTTAGAGACATTTTTAAACAAAAAGACAAATTAATTCATTTTGTGTCCACATCTGGCAACTCTATATCAATAAAAAAAAGAAAAACCACGAAAAAGGGCAGTTATGAAGAACTAGATACCACACTTTTGGAATGGTTGAGCCAATTAAGAAGCAAAGGAACTCCAGTTTCAGGTCCTATTATTGCTACAAAAGCAAAACAGTTTTTTCTAATGCTAGGTTTGGAAGGAACATTTGACGCATCATCTGGTTGGTGTACGGGATAAGGGAGATATGGCTTCATAGCAAAAAATTAAGTGGCGATATTCAGGCAGCGGACAATTTCAAGACCAATTTTGAAGAGGTTCTTTAATCAGAGGGAATTTCTTAAGATGCTGTGTATAATGCTCATGAGTCCGGACTTTTATGAAAATGTTTGCCAACACAAACATTGGCCTCCAGGGCATAAGTCCAGTAAAGAGCGAGTCACTATAATGACGTGCAGCAATACTTCGGGATCCCACAAGCTAAAATTAATAGTGATTGGCAAATCAAAAAAAAACGAGATCATTAAAAGGGACAAGGGAAAACCTTCCAGTCCACTACTTTAACCAAAGGAAAGGCTGGAAGGATCAAAAAATTTTTAAAGAGTGGTTTGAAAAAAAGTTTGTTCCTCAAGTCAAAGAACTTCTTAAGTCTAAAAATTTACCAGAGAAAGCGATATTGCTAATTGACAATGCTCCATCCCACCCAGGAGAAAATGTTTTAAAATCGGAAAACGGAAATTTTATTGTGAAGTTTTTACCACCCAATGTCATTGCTCTTATCCAACCAATGGATCAGGACATGGTTGCGTCAATGAAAAAAAAAAATACAGAACGCAGTTATTAAAAAAGAGGATTGAAGAGGGAAATGATCTTCAGAGTTGCTGGAAAGATTATAGAATTCTTGACTGCATTTATAATATAAACACTGCTTGGTAGTCAGTTAAACAATCCACGCAAGTAAAGTCTTGGAGAAAAATTTTACCAAATGTGGAAAGTACTTTAGAAGAGCCGGCAGAGGAAAATGAAGAAGTTTCAACAAGTGATTTAGCTACTTTAGCTAAAACTTTTAATGGTGGAAGTGACGTCGATGAAGAAAACATTGAGAATGGATTAATTGTAATGCCAATGATCCAGGCTTTGAACATTTTGCTGATGAACAAATTTTAGATAGGGCATCAAGTATCATTTCGGAGGAGAGTGAAGAAGAGGAAGAAGATAACAAAAAAAAGCAAATAAGCCATGACACAGCATTGACACATATTGAAGGATTTATTCGGTATCCGGAGGAACAAAACAATGCATTGCTCTGTGATAAAATGGTTCTAAAAAAACTTCAATCTCAAGTAAAGAAGATCTTGAAAAAATTAAAACTAGTGACAGACTTTTTTGTAAAAAGTGAACTGAATTTGTAAGTATGTACATACTAATACTACATATTGGTTAATTATTAAATATTTTACTGCTAATAAACTTCATTTTAAAGTATTTTTGTGTTGATTTCAATTATAACCTTTGGAACATTTTGCGGATTATCCGCGAAATTGGCTTATCCACGGTTGCCTGGACACCCAATACCACAGATAATCGGGAGTCTACTGTACTTCAAATCATGGAACCATCAACGAGCACGTAAAACACGAACACAACTCAATCACCTGCTGTAACCTGCTAACAACACCAGCACACACAAACCTTCACCTATTATCACCTCATCACCTAAATCATCGGAGGAATTACTTCCTCTATTCTGATCCGAGGGTATCACAGACTTTGACATTCATTCTAATAAGAACGACACATGCATATAGACAAAAACTACAACCAAATACAATAAGATAATAACAGTCATTAACTCCAGTGATGTTGACTATCACACATTTGCACCATGTGGCACCAAGCCACAACGACGCTATATCATAATAGGGCTTGACATAGATCATTCCCTAGACTCTATAAAAGAAATCCTCCAAGCCCGACATCCTGGGTTTGCATAGAGGATGCAAAAAACCTCGCACTGGACGAAACAAATACTGTCAAACATTATAGTCACTACTGATCACACCACCTTCCTTGACACCCTTCGTTCAAATGGGACTAAATTAGATACTGAGTTGAGAAATCTCAATGGCCCCAGGCAGTGTTTCAACTGCCAGCAATATGGCCACACTAAAAATAATTGTGGGCGCACTATAACATGCGTCAGGTGTGCAGGAAATCACAAGGTGAAGGACTGCCCCTCTTGGGTCACAACTTCCCCCCAAGTGCAGGTACACCAGTGGTCCCCATGTGGCCTCTTACCACAACTGCACAGCTAGACTGGAGCTCATTAAGTCAAAGCAACAGCAAAAAAAAAAACCCAAAAGCGGTAAACCTCAGTGGCCGCAAAGAGATTTTCAAGGCCATGAAGGACAATGTTCATCAAAAACAACCAAAACATGAAGAAGATGTAAAGAACCCTCATGACGTCGGTGAATGTCATGATTACTCACCTAGAATCTCGCCGTGGATACACATTCTATCCTTAACTACAACTTAACAGTGTAATGAAGTGTAAACTTGCAGTCTACAGGTGTCTTTGCTATGGTCCAGACGTGTGCAGGAGATTGTGTTTGCATCACTCACTCGTGTGCACACCTTGCTGTCTCAAGCCTAGGGAGGTCTCATTGACGGGCGCCTGCATGAAGAACATATATAACCAAAGCACTAGTATACCCATTCTCTACAGCAGTGATTCCCAAACTTTAGGGTCTTACATTGTGTTCTTTTGAAGGGGCTAGTGGCTTACCCACCCATGCTTTAGTCACAAAAGGTTGGAGTAGGGAGCTAGCCACTAAGTGTGCGTACCGTAGTGGCTAGTCGGATTTCAGTTCATTCATTGTTACCATCTCAGTGCTCACATTAATTTTTGGTTTTTGGACTAACGACTAACTTAATAGTGTGGTGGTTAAGTTAATTTTCATAAGTTGAATTTCTGATCACCCTAAAATGGACACATTGTTCCACAAACAAGTGGCAAGGATTCTGAGAAGCAAAAACGTCGTAAATATGACATCAGTTATTTGGATTTTGTCTTTACATCAATAAATGGAAATAATAAAGAGAGAACACCGTGAATATTGTGTATGAAAGTTTTAGCACCAGAATGTATGCTTCCATGTAAGTAGAAACAATATTTTTACCAAAAAGTTAACTGAATTAAAACAACAAAAAGGCAGCATTTGTAAACATGTCAATAACAAATAAAGCTTTGCTAGCATTATACAAAGTTGCATGTAGAGTTGCTAAGGGTAAAAAGGCCAATTCACAGAGTAACTCTTTCTACCAGCTGCTGTAGGTTTAGTGAACATTATAATTAGCGAGTCGGCGGTTCAAAAGTCCCTTCGTCTAACAATATCATCAATCAGTCACAGAATTCAGCACACGAGGGAGGATCTCAATCTACAATAAATTGAAAAATTACAAGGAAGAGAATTTGGATTGCAACTCAATGAGGCCACAGATGATAATAAAGGCCCACACTTGATTTGTTACAAACAGTTCTTAGATAGTAATTCAATCATTGAGAACCTTCTCTTCTATAAAAGTATTACCAGAAGTACAAAGGCTCAGGATTTGTACAGGATTTGATATTCATGGTTGAAAATAATTTAGAATGGACAAAATACGTTGGTGTTTGTACTAACAATGGTTGTTAAATGTCCAACTCTTATAGAGGATTGCAGGCGCTTATTCGAAACAAAGCTCCAGATTCAGTTTGGACCCATTGCATTATTCACAGAAAACCACTTGCATTAAAGTATATGAGTCCAATACTAAATATAGTTTTAGAATGTGTGGTAACTATAGTGACCTATATAAAAATTCAGCCACTGAAAGCTAGATTTTTTTTTAAATGTATGAAGATATGGGAGCTGAATACACATCTTTCTTGTACTACTACCACTCATGATGGCTCTCTCATCACGAGGGTGTGTTGTCTTGTACGTTCCAATTATGGTAAGAAATATACGCTATCCTTGAAGAAGAAAAACACGAGTATGCCAAACATTGAACAGGCTTTTTAAACTCACATACCTATGTGATATTTTTGAAAAGTTAAATGCGCTGAATCTCTCCTTATAAGAAGGCAATATGCACATTTTACGACAAACAGGAAGCTTCCAGAAAAAAATTGCATCTATAGGAAACAAAAATTAATGAAGAGTGTATCAGTGATTGTTTACTCTTGTTGCACCAGTTTGCATCCTCCAATGAAATTAATTTGTCTTGCAATATAAAATCCATTTTTGTTAATCACCTATTGGACCTTATAAAAAAGTTTGAAAAATACTTTGAAGCAGATAATGCTAAATTTACATGGATTCAAGACCCCTTTAGAGCTAAGGCTTCATCATCATCAGACTTTACTCCTTTAGAAGAATCTCTTAATGAATTGTCTTGCGATAGTACTATAAAGTTAAAATTTCGCAACATGGAACTTTCTGATTTTTGGATATCAGTAAAAGAGGAATATCCACTGCATAGTGGTAAAGTTCTATGAATATTAATTCTATTTGCAACATCCTATTCGTGCGAAGCTAGGTTTTTGGCGGTTGTGATAATGAAAAATAAATATTGATAAAAAATTAATGCTGTACTAGAAATGAGGGTCGCCATATACAATTTTATTCCGAGATTTAAGAAGTTGTGTAGTGAACATCAAGCCCATCCATCCCATTCATAATTTTAATAATGTTAATCATCAATGGAGGTTCAATAAATTGTTAGTGATATTTAAAATTTGTGTTTAATTTATTTTTCAACTAACCTAACCACATTTTGTTTGTCTAGTCTCAATATCGATGTTACCAAAACAGTTGAAATTAGATACTTTATATTATCCCAAGGAAAATAGTATCTGTTTTTAATTTTTCGCTGTTAAATGTGTAATCACCTTTAAGAAGGAATGTTTTTCAATGTGTCAAGAAAGTCAAAAATTTAGGGAAAAATTCTGATATATTAAGGGCACCGCAGAGAAAATCTGATAATTAAGGGAGCCACAAACTGAAAAAGATTGGGAACATCTTCTCTCCATTGACAAGAGAGACCCAGGCAGTGTGATAACAGACAGGAAAATGGCTACACAAACATTCTTCTAAAAGCGAGATAACTCAATAATCAGAAAGTCATAAATTAGTGAACCTAACAAACAGATTTCATAAAGCCTTCTGAAACACCAATAATAGAACTTTCTTATTCAAATCTATTTTTAAATACAACTTTGTGCTATTGAAATCTTTTGATTTAGAAACTGGAAGAAAGCAACTTCAGATTAAAGATAATATTTTTATGTAAAAAAAAAAAATTTTAATTGATATCCATACTTTTAGCCTAAAATTATTTTTATTATGGTAGGAATGCACAAATTATCTTAAATATGTATCCTAAAATTTAATTCATACTATATAAAAATCTTTCAACTAAAAGTTACATTAACATAAAAACTGTTGGATTAGAAATTTCAAAAATTGTAAAAATCATTCCTGAACAAATCAGACATTGATAAATCCTTCAAATTATTATCAACAATAATTACATACAATATTCATTTAGTTTTAACATACCTAAATAGATGTATGAATAGAATTCAAGGCTTAATCTAACGAGGAACAATAATAAATGTTTGTATGAAGGAATAATTAAACTCCTGTAAGTTAATACACAAATAAATGGAAATGACATCAAACCACTGCTCCATCAAATTGGTCAAACTTTCATCACTATTTCAGATCAATTCCGATGCTTCACATTTATCAATAGCTCTTTTCTAGAGACTCAATTTTAAGCTTCCATGTCTTTAGTCTTAATGTGGATTTTATTGCCTAGTGTTATTCATATTTATAATTTCTTATTTTGCCCTCTCAAATATAAGGTGTATCAGAAGTTAATATCAGTTTCAACATGGATTTGGATGTTTAATATGTTGATGCCTTCTCATTTCCTATTTCCTAATATGAGAAAGTGTAACACAAGTCAACAACATGACTTTCTACATGGATTTAGTGTTTTGTGTATTTATAGTTAGTTATTTGCACTTCCCTTATCTGAGAAATTTTCATTGCCACATAATGTAATAATGGATTCGATGTTAGCCATATTATTTATTGCTCTAGGGTGAGTCAAATTTCAATAAAATACTTCTATCCAAATAAAAAAATGAGAGAAAGTAAATAAGAAGTTAAATATTTTATTATTCCCCTCCCCTTCCCTAAAATGAGAAAGTTTATTACAAGTTAACAACATTACTTTTAACATAGATTAAGTTATTTTAAATTTTGGAGCAGTGATTTGATGTAGTAACCAAATAAACTACACACATTTTTTTTTGCTACTATTCAGAACTTTACATATATTATCATATCAAAAACAGCACACAGAAGAACCTCCAACAGGTTCAAAATATCATGCTGCAGAAGGATGTATGGAGGTGAGGTTGCTCAGCAAGCTTCTGGTCCCAGTTCAAGTCCAACTGAAGGCAGAATATTTTCTGTTATTTTGACTGTGACTTGACTCCGATGTTGGGAGACCCGCCTGGGGCACAACCAACCTCAAAAAGTGGTTACCCATAATTGGGGGAAAACCTGGCGGTTGAGCGTTATTTCAACCAAATCTCCTCCATTCACAACTGTTGTTCTAGAAACAACACCTTATCTAAATACTAAATCATCATGAATTGTAAAAAATACGCCTTACAAAGATTAAAATTTACAATGCACATTAGAAATAAATTGAATTTGAATACAATAACATATATGACTATTTTGCAGATCCCTATTTCACTAATCAATGAATTCGGTGCCTTCTTAAATGAGACAAATATTAAAATTTAGATTGATTCAATATAAATCAAATCGATTTTTTCCCCCCCTTTAAATCTGACTAATAGTAATAACTAAATGAGCAAAATGGCTAATGGCTAACACTAAGGCCTTTAATTTTAATAAAAAAATAAAAAATAAAAAAAAAATAAAATTTACTAAATCCAAGACCCTCCATGGGTAGTAAAAATATAGGCTTAATTTAGAATGTATGAACAACATTGATAAAAAAAAAATTGTACTGAGAACTCAACTAGGACTCACCAAAGCCAGATATTCATTTGACAAGAGCATGTTAAATTTCCAAACTTTCAATAATATGCAGCCAAGAATATGAATTCAACATGTTTACCAGTACTCCACACTCGTTTACATAATACTCCATGAACTGGAAGAAAGCAAAAATACTGAAAAAAAATATATATTAATCAATACAAAAATTGTAAATGTAAGCTATTAAAAAATAAGTTATAATAAAGAAAAAGTTAACAGCACTATCCAAATTGAAAGGAAAGGTAAAATGAGCCAAATCATAATAGGAATGATAAGATGAAGAACTGTATTACAAATTTTAAGATCAGTTTCCATTCAGTTCAGGAGTGCGAATGAAAAAATATATTGTAATGATTTTCTTTAAACCTAAATTTTTAATAAAATAAATCAATAATTAATTGAACTCATTAAGGGGTTCTGTCAATATTCTTTTGAATTATGACTGGAAAAATTTAACATCTTTGTGCATTTTTTTTTTTTAATTTATTTATATTACAATCAAGCTCTTTATGAGCTTATTAGCAATTTTTTCTAATAATAATAATAATAATAAAAAAAATATACTACTAAACCATATATACATATAATATAGTTTTATTTTTCATTTTCATTCAATTTAATCATTTTCATTTCATTTAATTAAAAAGCTTTAAATGTCAATAGCTTTGAACGTGATCCACGGTTGGCACCCGAAGATCTCTGTGGAGATCACCATTCCTGAGGTACCAAGGTGCATTTACGATGCCCCTTAACACTTTATTTTGGAATCTTTGCATCATTTTTCTGTTGGAGTCCCTTGTGCATCCCCACAGCTGGATTCCATATGTCCAGATTGGCTTCAAGACTTGGTTATATATTAGTATTTTATTGTTTACAGACAGTTTGGATTGTCTGCCTAGGAGCCAATACAACTTTTGATAACACAAATTGAGTTGTATTAGTTTTTTTTTAACATGTTCTTTCCATCGGAGTTTTGGGTCCAGTGTCATCCCGAGATATTTAGCCTGATTTGAATATGGGATCACTTTATTATTTATGGTTAAGGGCTGTTAGTTGATTTTTTTGTTAGTAAAATCAACACGTACAGATTTTGTTTCATTTATAGTTTAATTATCCACTTTGAGGTCCATCTTTGTATATTGGCTATTGTTGTGTTTAATTTTCTTAAACACAACGCGGTTACCTGATTGTCATTTCTGATGGAAAGAACAGCTGTGTCATCAGGGAAGGTGGCCGTGACGCCTTCTTCAACTTTTGGGATATGGGGCGGTACGAGGTTACCTCTTGAGGTGGCTTTCCTGGTTTTGGGATCATGCTGACTTCTGCAATCTTCCACATCTGCGAAACGTAGCTAAGTCGGAACGCCGCATTTATTATTGCTGTTATCTTAATTATAGCCTTTTGTGGAAGAGCTTTTAATATTTCTCCTATGATGAGATCATACCCGGGGCTTTCTTGGTATATGATTTCTTGTTTAATCGTATTTTTTACTTCTTTGATGGTGACTGGTGGAATGTTAATATTCATTTCTGCAAGTGGTGCTTCATCGGAAAGTTTCACTTTACTATTACGCGGAGAGAAAATTTCCTTGAGGTAGCGAGACTTGAGCTTTGCTTTGATTATCTTTAATCCATTTGTTTTCGGTATCCTTCAATAGTGCAGTCTGTAATATTGGTCTTAGTTGCCTTCCAGAGAGAATACTCAGTACTATTATCATTCGTCAGTTCACTCAAAAAGTTGTTGAATGTTTCATTATTATTTCTTGGATTGCCTTCCGAAGCTTAGCTGCTAATCTATTCCATTCAGTTTTTGCTTTTGGCATACGAGAGTTTTGCCATTTTTTCCTTGCTTTCCCTTTTTCTCGGATAAGTTTATCTATTTCTAGCGGGTAACAGTTTCCATTTAGTTTCCGCTTTATTACTGGTGTGTTTTTCCATGCTGAATGCTGTATATCAGTAACAAGTTTATTAACTTCATCATCGATTTTTTTCTTTCGATGAAAGTGAAGATTTGAGGTAAATTTTTCTAGCCAGGTCAATCTTAAAGCTTTCCCAGTTAGTTCTCAGAGATGGGTTTGGTATTTTTTTAATTATCTTTTCACTGAGGGTGAGAATAATCGGGGTGTGGTAGGAGCTTAGTTCCATACTTTCTTCTATTGTTACGCAAGTGGTTGAAATGTTTTTTATAACAAAGAAGTCTATTATGTCTGGTATTCTATTTGAATCAGTTGGCCAATATGTCGGCTTACTAGTCGATAGAGGATGACAACCGAGTTCCTGCATTGCATTGGATAGTTCTCTACCTTTGGTAGTAGAGAGGCGTGATCTCCACTGGTTGTTTTTTGCATTAAAATCACCACCAATGACAAATCTGTTACCTAGCTGATGAAAGAGTTATTTACTGCTCTTTCTTTAAGATATATCGCGGAGGACAATAGATACTGGCAACAGTCAACGGATAGTTCTTTGTCTTAACGGTAATTGCTACTGACTACTTACTACTTCTTCTATTTCTATCTTAAGATTGTCATAATGGCTGATATTTTCTTTAATTAACACCCCGCTTCCTCCCCTAGCTGAGTTACTTGGGTGTATTGCGTGATAAATCTGTATTTTCTAAACTTGAAGAAACTTTCATTTGTAAAAAGCGTTTCTGATATAAGGCATATATCAATGTTATTTATTTCCAAGAATACCTCAAGTTCGTTTTTATTTTTTAACAGCCCATTGGCGATCCAAGCAGCTATAATAATGTTCGCATTATTTCCCCCTTTGGATTTACGCCCTGGTTTGAGTTTATTTTCAATTTTGGTCAGCCTTTGTTTTATATCTTTACATTGGTCATTAATTTGTTTAAATGAATTTTGAAATTCATTCTTCTTCTTCTTCTTCTCCTGGCACTACAGACCGAGGTGGTCCTTAGCCTGCTTCAACATCTGTTGCCACGTGACTCTGTCCTCTATCCAACGGACGCCAGCCTGTCTCATGTCCTCTTCCACCTTTTCCTTCCATCGAGCTCTAGGACGGCCCTTTGCTCTGGTGGCGAAGATTTTCCCTTTGTATACTTTTATCACCTGCCTGTCTTCATTCATTCGTTTGAGATGGCCATACCATTTCAGCCTGCTTATTCGTATAGAGCTTGACAGGGATAGATCATTGTAGATATCGTATACTTCTTTGTTTTTTCTACTTCGCCAAGCTCCGTCCTCATACACTCCGCCAAACATTCCTCGCAGCACCCTCCTCTCGAACCTGTCAAGTCTTTCGCATATTACCTTGTTCATCACCCAGCATTCACCGCCATAACTAACAACCGGCCTGATTAGGGTTTTGTACATCCTGATCTTATTTTGGCGCGAGATCAAGCTGCTTCTTATTAGGTGGCGAAGGGCGTAGTAGGCCCTGTTTCCTGCCAGAATCCTTCTTTTGACCTCCTCTGTTTCATTGGCTTCGTTAGTCATTAATGAACCTAATGAAATTCATTCATTTCTTTTAAAAGCCGTTGTAAGATATTTTCATTTGTCACATCAATGTTTATATTTTGTTGAATTTCTGTGATAGGTGAAATTTCCTTATGGTTATTGATTTTCTCTTCTATTTTTTCGTGCTTATTTTCTTGTACTATTTTCATATGCTGTTTTTGCTCTAGCTGCGACTGGATATTTTTTCTATTTACTTTATTTCTAATTTTTTGCAGTTCTTTTGCAATAGCACAACCCCAATAGCTAGCCAGATGTTCACCATCACAGTTTACGCATTTTAGTGGACTTACTTTTGGTTTGTTACATTCTGCTGTTATGTGGTCACCTGCACTTTTTCCCACAAAAGTTCCTTGTATGGCCAAACTCTTGGCAATTTTTACATTGTGGTATGAGTTTCGTGCCTTTTAAAGGGACTATTTCCACTTATTGTTGCAAAATGTGTTTTATTTTTGTAATATTATCTGTTTTCATTGTTCGAAAACCTTAATAAAAACATATTTGAAGGTTTTTTATCTTTCCAGGATAACTTTGGCATAACTTGTTCAATTTTGTAATTCATACCTTCTAAATATTCTTCTATATCTTCAGTTGACCAAGTGTGGCTTAGACCCTTGGCTACCACTCGTGGGCCTCAAAGATTTATTTTCATAAGTACGGTAGATATTATAGTTTTTCTTTAAGTAATCTCTGATCTCTCTGTACGAAGATTCATTTTTGGCGTTAATTTTTAGTGAATCTGAGCCTTTTACTAACTAACTTTTACTAATGAATGATTCATTTTCCCTAGTAATTTTATTAAGATTACAAATTAAAGACGTGGAGGACTTTATATTTGATACAAATATCGGGGGAGGCTGGTTTTGTAGGCTATTTTTATTGGTTGCAATCTTATTATCACTTTGCCGTTTGGATGAGGAAAATGGTGGAGAATTAGCTTTTCTTTTCTTATTTCGTCTTGCTTTCACAGTTTTCCATCCAATCTCTTGTTCCAATTCCTCTTTATCGGTAATCTTACATAATAAAAATTATTTAACGAAACAGGGTTATCAATAAAATGTTCAGACTCGCTATTTATTCATATTTTCTATTTTCTTTCATTTAATTTTTAACTCAATATTTACGTTTCAATTTACAAAAATTAACAATCATCTGTCCAATTAAACTCAACATTTTGTCTTAACTTGAGCAAAAGTTCAAAATTCTCCGCACTGTTCTCAATGCATTTTAAATAAAAATTTAGCGAACCTAGTATACACTAAACACCAGATTTACCTGTTAGTCTCTTAAAATTTTAGATAGAAACTAAATTTTCTTATGCAGGTGATATTTTGTTTTCTTGAATAAAATGTCCAAGATACTTTACAGCAAACCTCCTATATTTTTCTAATTTTAGTTTGAAACCTTCATTTTTCATCACTTGTAAAGATTGTTTTCAATCTTACTGATTTGGTCATCCTGTGTCTTCGAAAATAATAATAATGGGTTGACAAATAAGTCCTTATGGTTTTTCTGTTTATTTTTAAATCATTAAAGTCCATTTTTTATCCAATGAATTAATCCTTAAGGTGGATTGTTTACTCTGTAATAAATCAACAAACTTTTCTGCAAAATTCTTGTTTACATAAGCTTAGTATTGTGATTGCTATTGCACTGTAAACTTGGAAAAAAATATCATTCATTATCAGCATGTTTTGCAGTATTATTCTGAAAAGTAACGGTGCTGCAGAAGCCCATAAAAAAAAATAGCAGTGTTTATGGAATGATTCCTTAACCAAATGCACCTGTCAAAATTGGTTTGCCTAATTTCGTTCAGGAAATTTGACATCAATGACGCTCCATGGTCTGGTCCCCCACAAGAAATTGAAACGCGCCATTACCATTAGGACAAATAATTGATTGAACTCTATACTACTCGCAAATAACAAAGTTGGATAAATCAATTAAAAAAAAATGGTCCACATGTCGTTGGTTACTCGCAATAAATTGTTAAGCTTTGCCCCTTAAATTATGGGACCTTTTGCCACATCCTCTGCATTCACCAGACCTAGCTCCAAATGACTATTACTATTCCTGTCTCGGCATAACTCCATGAATGGAAAGCAATTCCCAAATGAACAGGATATCAATAACCACTTGGATCAGTTTCTTGACAATAAACCACAAACGTTGTATGAACGTGGCATTATATAATTCGTCGAAAGATGGTAACAACTTATTAAAGTAATATATCGTCTATATAATTAATACAAAAATCATCCAAATTATATCTTCTTAAAATATGAAAGGATTCGCTAAAACATTGCTGGGACATTCTTGAAACAAAAGGGTAAAACCTTGAACAAGAATTTCCAATTTTCGTTATAAAAATGTTTTCCCTCTATCTTGTCAAGAGTAGTATATAGAGTTTGATAATCCATCTCCATGATTAATAGTTAAATTTATTCAGATTTCTAAAATCAATTTAGCCCGCTCTAAAGCCTAGCTCTTCAACCATCTACTTTTTATATGCCTAATGGAGAATTGGATTTTTCAATCAAATCCAACCTCCTTCAAAATCTGTGCCTTTAACGCGAGGTGTTCCTCAGGGATCTTCTCTTTCACCAACCCTCTTTTCCGTTTACATTAATGATTTGACAGACGCTATTAATTATTTCCAATATCATTTATATGCTGATGACTTTCAAATCTACTTATCATTTCATCCTTGTGAGATTTTTGAGGCAACTCGTAAGATTCATGATGACATTTATAGCATTCACCAATGGGCAGTAGAGAAGTTACAACTGAATGCAGAAAAAACTAAAGCAATGCTAATTGGATCGAAACCCTTCCTTAATTCCCTTTCCTGTTATCCACTTCTTTATCTCAATAACGTTCCTATTCAGTTCACAAACTCTGTCAAAAACCTCGGAGTAGTACTCGATCAACATCTGTATTGGAATAACCATATTTCCCACATTACCCGAAAAAACCATCTCCATCCTCAAACAGCTCCTAAGATTCCTTGAATCTTTCCCTCGCAATACCCGTCAATTGTTAGTATCTTCCCTCATCCTTCCCCACCTCGATTATGGATGCTTAGTATGCGGAGGACTGTCTGGCGAGCTTGAAATGAAGGTGAAAAGATTAATGAACTCCTTTATAAGATTCATTTTTGGGATCCCCAGGCGTTCTCACATCACTTGCTGGTATTCCGAGTTGAGGTGGCTTTATCCAAGTTTTCGGCGACAATACTTCCTTGGTTCCTTTCTATTCCAATCCTTAAAGTCCAAAAAACCTTCGTACATTTACGACATCCTTGCCCTTAGTTCTTCCATTCATCTTTTGAACACCAGATCTCAGCTTATAGATTTGTATATCCCTTCTCATCGAACTGCTTCCTTTGAAAAATCCTTTATTAATCGTGCAGCTTTATTCTGGAATTCCTTACCCATTTCGATCCGCAATGCTCCTTCTCTCACTTCCTTTAAACATAATTTATTCATCAATAATAGTATAATAAACAGCATTTAAACTCCTCTTTATTAAAAGTATAAACTAGTGACATGTTTCGGGAACAAGGTCCCATCATCAGACTGAAAACAGTATTTAACAATTTATTATAATCACACTATATTTTCAACATTTAAACAGTACTATTCATATTTCTATCTATCACAATGTATATATTATAAATTACCTTTAAAATGATTTCTTGGTGTTAACACACCGTGTCTGTTTCTATTTTACATACAAATCATAACAAATCCTTAATAATCTCTCTTTTTATTTCGTTAGTTTAAATTCCATCTGTTAATTTTATAGCTGTTTTTATATAGTTTTCTATGGTATTAAGTTTTTGGTGGAGGGGGTGGTGGCTATAAAAATTTAATAATCTATTACTCGATTCTTCCTTCTTTATCCATTTAGTGTTTATTTTATCTTTGTTTTTTTACTATTAACATATTTAAATATTTAATTTTATTTTCACTCATATTCTCTCTGGTAAATTCTAATTTTTTATTCATTTTATTAAAACTATTAAATATTACATCCATTTCATTATTGTTATTTGTTATAATTAATAGGTCATCTATATATTTTACTATTAATATCGGTTCTTTAATTATTTCTTCTTTAAAACTTTTTTCCATTAAATAATTTAATGTTATCCCACTAATATTAACACCTAAACTCGACCCCATTGGGATTCCGTTAATTTGTCTATAATATTCGTTTTCATAAATAAAATAATTGTTATTTAGACAAATCTTCAATCCTTCAATATATAATTTTTTATTTTTTATTTTAGTATGTTGTTTAATTTTTTTTCCCATTTATCTTCTATTATTTTAATTGTTATGTCTAGTGGTATATTAGTGTATAAGTTTTTTACATCAAAGGTATTAATTACTATGTTGTTGTTGTATTTTATTTCATTTAATTTATTTTTTAATTCGATGGCATTTTTAATATCAAAGTTATTGTCTTTATTTACTATATTCAAGGTATCATTAAAATATTTATTTAGATTATATGTAGGGCTATTAATATTATTAACTATTAATCTTAAATTTTCTTCTTTTTTATGTAATTTTATTAATCCATATGCTCGGGCTTATATATATTGTTTGGTGCCAAATTATTTTTTTCTTTTTTATTAATATAGCCTTCTTTTTCTAATTTTTCCAAATATTTATTTATTTCATTAGTATAATTTTTAGTTGGGTCCACTCTAAGTTTTCTGTATGTGTTTTTATCATTTAATATATCAAACATTTTTTTCTTATAGTCTTCAACGTATATTATAGCTAATTGCTTAGTTTTGTCAGATCTTATTATTCTTATATTCTTATTGTTTTTTATAAATTTATTTAACTCTTTAATATCTTTCTCTATTATACTGTCTATTACATTGCATGTTTGTCTTCTATTATGTTTGTTTTTATTTTTATTTTTATTCAGAAAATTACTAATGGTAGTGCTAATATTATTTCTTAAAATGTTTTTATGGTTTTCTGTAATGAGTTCATTACTTATTATTACTTCTAGGTCTGTTATTAGGTTTATTATATCTTTATTAATTTTAATATTATTATTCACATTGAAACAAAAATTGTCACCCAATGAGAGTATGTTTAATATATTTACTGGTATGGTTAGTTCAGTTTTATTTATTACTCTGTTCATTAAATATAAGGTTTTATATTTATTAATTAAGTTACTTTCTATGTCTTTTATGTTATTATTAATGTTCTGCTCTTTTGTATCTATATTATTAGTTATAAAGGATTGTATTCTATTATTGCTTTTATTTTTTAAAACATTTGGTATATATAAAACTAGGAAACATATAATAGATCACATAAGTAATAATAGTTCAAAAACACATAATGAAATTAATAAAATCATAAACATAACAATTAATAAACATATACAACAAAATAAAAAATTAGATGAAGAAAATATGAATAAGAAAATTAATAGAAAATTCAAAATCAAAACAAATAAAATTGAAATACCAAATGTTTTAAAAAATAAAAGCAATAATAGAATACAATCCTTTATAACTAATAATATAGATACAAAAGAGCAGAATATTAATAATAATATTAATAGCACTACATATAATCTAAATAAATATTTTAATGATACCTTGAATATAGTAAATAAAGACAATAACTTTGATATTAAAAATGCCATCGAATTAAAAAAAAATTAAATGAAATAAAATACAACAACAACATAGTAATTAATACCTTTGATGTAAAAAACTTATACACTAATATACCACTAGACATAACAATTAAAATAATAGAAGATAAATGGGAAAAAATTAAACAACATACTAAAATAAAAAAATAAAAAATTATATATTGAAGGATTGAAGATTTGTCTAAATAACAATTATTTTATTTATGAAAACGAATATTATAGACAAATTAACAGAATCCCAATGGGGTCGAGTTTAGGTGTTAATATTAGTGGGATAACATTAAATTATTTAATGGAAAAAAGTTTTAAAGAAGAAATAATTAAAGAACCGATATTAATAGTAAAATATATAGATGACCTATTAATTATAACAAATAACAATAATGAAATGGATGTAATATTTAATAGTTTTAATAAAATGAATAAAAAATTAGAATTTACCAGAGAGAATATGAGTGAAAATAAAATTAAATATTTAAATATGTTAATAGTAAAAAACAAAGATAAAATAAACACTAAATGGATAAAGAAGGAAGAATCGAGTAATAGATTATTAAATTTTTATAGCCACCACCCCCTCCACCAAAAACTTAATACCATAGAAAACTATATAAAAACAGCTATAAAATTAACAGATGGAATTTAAACTAACGAAATAAAAAGAGAGATATGGTGCCCACTAAAATAATTAATAAAATGTGGCATAGGAATATAAATATTAATAATGAAAAAAATAATGAAACTAATGGAAATAATAATAAACAAATATTAAGAAATGAAATAAAGAATGATAATATACTGGAACCAAACACAAATAATAATAAAAACAATAGAGTAATGGAACAAAAGAAAATAACCGAATATTATGATAATTCAATGAATAATGAAAATAAAATAAAAGAAATAGGTCAAAGGGTTAAAAATAATGAAAAAATAACAAATAATACAAACAATGCAATATACATTAAGAAATATAATAGATTACAATATATACCAAAATTAACTCAAAAAGTAGTCAAGAAATTGAAAAATGAAAATTTTAAAATAGATGTTGCACTATATAACACGAATAAAATAAAAAACGAAATAGAACATATGAATAAAAAAGATGTCATATATAAGATTGACTGCTTGGATTGCAAAAAACATTATATTGGAGAAACGAAGCAGAATTTATATAAAAGAGTTAATCAACATAAATACGACACTAAAAAAATTAGCAAATCAAACAGCAATAAAACAGCCCTTTTAGAACACGTACAAAAACTGAACCACAAATTCAATTTTGATAATGTTAAAATCTTACAACACGAAACCAAAACACATAATAGAAAAAATAAAAGAAGCAATATACATTAATAAAACAATAAATAATGCAATAAACTACAAAACAGACACAGATAAAATAGGATCCATATATGCTAGTATAATTACTGAATTAGTAATATAAGATTGGCCAACTTAGTACCAAAAAACAACTGTAGAAATTAGGATTGACCCTTGTACCCATAAGGTAGATAATTATTCTATTAACTATGTAAAAGAGAAACAGACACGGTGTGTTAACACCAAGAAATCATTTTAAAGGTAATTTATAATATATACATTGTGATAGATAGAAATATGAATAGTATTGTTTAAATGTTGAAAATAAAGTGTGATTATAATAAATTGTTAAATACTGTTTTCAGTAAATACTGTTTTCAGTCTGATGATGGGACCTTGTTCCCGAAACATGTCACTAGTTTATACTTTTAATAAAAAGGAGTTTAAATGCTGTTTATTATACTATTATTGATCAATAAAAGTAACTCCTTCATTGAAGAACTTATTAAATAATTTATTCATCTACCTCCTCAATTATCAATCTTCTGAAATTATGTAATAATATTTTAGTGTTAGAATTTTTCTTTTTATTTTCATTTTGTTATTTACTTATTTTGTTTTTCTTATGTAAACCCAAAGACTTGTAGTATATAATTTACACTCTATATAAGTTGCTGCCTGATATGTAAGCAGCCAGACAATAGTACCATTTTATTGTTCTTTTGTGTTATTCTTAGGGGACAAGGTGTCCCAGAATAAAGATTATTTTTCAATCATTCATTCAAAAAATCAGCTACTAGTAGCTTTGTTATTTGAGTTTTTATTTCTTTTTCATCTAGCATGATTGAACATTTATAAGAACGCACTGTGACATATTCATCTCTTATTAATTTGATTTCTGCTTCCTTGTTTTAACCAAGCCAACATTGAATTTATCAATAGCAAAAATGAAATAATAATAATAATCATAACATTTCATTTTTTTTATTTTCATCATCTTTGATGTAAACCACAATTTCTCCAAATTTTTCTTTTGCCCCATTGAGATTTATTTGAAATCCAAATTTTCTCCTATTTATTTTTCACCAAAAAACAATCTTCTTTGTTGCACATTGTTCCGAAAAACGTTTTGCTCTCATCTTACCAATATTTTATAATTGCATCAGTTCATTTTTCTCAGTTCTTTGTAATATTTTCAGTTTTTTGTGAATGAAGCTTCAATTTGGTTATGGCATCCAAACCCAACAATAAAAAGGAAAAATTGTTATTTTTCACTATATATGTATCCAATTCCCTTGCCTGTCATATTACCTATTTTTAAAATTATGTTTGACCGGGCTGAGCAGAAATGGAATCCATTATATTTTGAAAAAGCATTCTTGCCTTTTATAAGGCTTGATTTTAAAATATTATTGACGTGCTTATTTATTTGACTTACATTTGACCCACTGTCGTAAACAGCTATTATTTCCATTTTTTCATCAACTTGTACATTTATTTTGATTAATAAATTCAATTTCCCCGGGGTTTCTATTTTAAAGATTCATCATCTATTTCAATCTTTTTTTAAACAATTTTTATCAGCTTCATTTAGATTTAAATGAATAATAAACATAATAAAAATTTAGGCAGACCTGATGTTTTTTTTAATCAATACTTGACACCTTCGAAGGATCTTCGTTGAAGTCTCGGGTGGATACTTAAAAAAAAAAAATAACGACAATCGCTTTTACTTAAAAATATTTTGTGAACTTTCCAAAGATCAGGTGAGTTTTTTAGAATTGGTTGACCATTATTGAAATAATAACCTATAAAAATACGTAATATCAACGATACATGACAACCCAATGTTAGTTCTGATAAAAAAAAAATTAATAATGGTCAAGCCGAGCACACCAATTCGGCGAAAATGGCACCATTAGTTTCCAAGTTATATTTATTTGCTTGCCACTTACCAGAAATAAAATTTTATTAAGTTTCATTAGAAGAGTACAGGTACTGCAATTGAAGCTAAAGCTATGATCTTTAAAACAAAATCAAATAAATTAAGATCTAATATTGATTAATTATGACTAAGTAAAATTATTATAATAAGGTGCATAAATAATAGGAATTAGGGCATGTAAAGAATTGACATTGACATACCTTAATTCCTATTGTTTATTGATCCTATTATATTTCATTTTACTTTTTCATGGAATAATTTATCAATATTAGATCATGATTTATTTATGATTTTTTTTTTCAAGATCATTTCAAAATCGCTTATTAACCTAATTTTTAATTTTTCCTTTTCTTTTTTTTTTTAGGATACTGATTGACCGTCGGGAGATTTGTGCAATATGGGATTTCCAGGAGAGGGTTTGATCAATGCTTAAGCCTAAATTTTTAACAGAGGAATGGAAAGTTATTGGATGACCATTAAGGAATAATGTGGGAATGTTGGCATTTGAATGAAGAAGGGAATGTGATCCTATGGCAACTGCTTGAGTTTTAGCTGCGTTTAACGTTAATTTGTTCAGACTTGCCCAGGCACAGATTTCGTCTAGGTCTTCCTGAATTTTGGAAAACGCAGCTAACATTTCAGATGGAGGAAAGGAGAAGTAAATTTGGAAGTCATCGGCATAAAGATGGTTGGAACAATGGTGAATTGAATGGGGAAGATCATTGATGTAGGAATTAAACAGTAGAGGGGAAATGCTCGAACCTTGAGCTACTCCTGATTGTAGAGTGAGGAAAGAGGATAGGCCTTGGTTAGGGGTGGCGACTGCTTGGGTGCGGTGGGAAAGGAAAGATTGAAGCCAAAGCAGAGTGCTGTAGGAAAAGTTGAGTGATTTCAATTTGGAAAAAAGGATATTATGGTCTAAGGAATCGAATGCTTTAGAGAAATCAAGGAGGATCAGGATGGTCAGTTCTTTTTTATCCATCGCTGCTTGGATGTCAGTGATAATTTTGATGAGGGCGGATTGTGTTAAGAAGCCGGGACGGAAACCAGACTGAAAGGGATCGAGTAACTTGGAATCTTCTAGGAAATTGGAAATTTGGGATTGCACCAATCTTTCTAGGGGCTTAGAAAGGTAAAAAGTATGGATATAGGGCGGTAGTCCTTTGGGGATATAGGGTTTGGGTTCTTGTTGATGGGATGAATTACGGCCTTTTTCCAGGAAGTGGGAAATACAGAGTTTTGGAGGGAAAAATTATGTATGGGTCATTCTCATAGCCTCAGCTAAAATTTAAAAAAAAAATTATATTTTTAAAGTTGCTTACATTTTTATTCTTTTTGAGTTTTCTATTATAATATACCTTCTATTTATTGAATTCCCAGGTGGGGCCGATTTCTTTTTTCTATTTACCACTGTTTTGAAGCATTTTATAGAGCTTTTCATAGAAACGCTCTTGACCGCTACTCTTTCTTTAAACATTTTTTTTTTTTCGTATTAAAAAATTATTAATTTCCTCAAATGGATACAACTAAATAAATAAAATAATAAAAAATTTATTATTGATACATAAAAAATTAAAGTAATAAAAAATTGTAATCAATTCTGGAAGAATTTTACAAAAAAACAGTTTAGTTGTCCAACTATTATATTGAATGAGATTTAATTTTTAATATTTCTTTTTAAGGCATAACTATATGTGCATGCCCATACCGACCCTCAACTGAGGGTCGGTATGGACATGTACTTGTTACTATGTGAGGGAAATCACAGTTATCCTGAAGATGGAGCAATGTTCTCCGAAACTTTTTTTTTTTCTTTTTTTTTTTTTTTTTTTTTTTTTTTTTTTTTTTTTCTTTTTTTTTTCTTTTTTTTCTTTTTTTTTTTTTTTTTTTTTTTTTTTTTTTTTTTTTTTTTTTTTTTTTTTTTTTTTTTTTTTTTTTTTTTTTTTTTTTTTTTTTTTTTTTTTTTTTTTTTTTTTTTTTTTTTTTTTTTTTTTTTTTTTTTTTTTTTTTTTTTTTTTTTTTTTTTTTTTTTTTTTTTTTTTTTTTTTTTTTTTTTTTTTTTTTTTTTTTTTTTTTTTTTTTTTTTTTTTTTTTTTTTTTTTTTTTTTTTTTTTTTTTTTTTTTTTTTTTTTTTTTTTTTTTTTTTTTTTTTTTTTTTTTTTTTTTTTTTTTTTTTTTTTTTTTTTTTTTTTTTTTTTTTTTTTTTTTTTTTTTTTTTTTTTTTTTTTTTTTTTTTTTTTACCTTGCCTTTTCAGGCATACGGGGTTTTGACGGCAGCGGTTTCAATATGTACTCCGAAACTTGTTGAAGAAAATAAAAGATAAATAGGAGTTATGCCTTAAAAAGAAATATTAAGGTTTTGTTATTTTGAACCCCCCCCCCCCCCCAAAAAAAAAATTAAAATTAAGTCAGTGATGTTTCTGCCTTATAAAATTGTTGGTAAATAGGTATATAGCACAAATATAAAATTTTACGAAATCCGATTAAGTCGTTTGTAAGTGTGAATCCTCCCTCCCCCCCCCCCCAAAAAAAAAGAAACTTAAATTAATGATGTTTCACCCTTATGAAAGTGTTAGGAAATAGGTTTATAACTCTGATATAAAATTTGACGAAAATCGGTTGAGTTGTTTCGAAGTCCGATTCCGCTCCCCCTCAACCCCCCGCCAAAAAGGAACTCAATTCAGTGATGTTTCATACGTATAAAAGTGTTAGTACATTAATATGTAACAATTTAAAATTAAAAAAAAAAATTGGTGTGACGGTCGTGAGGAACTTCCCTTAAATTAATGTTAATTGCAACACCAAAACCTTACCTAAACCACTAGTTTGACTAATCAGTTGTATACATCTACAAATAATCAAATATGGAGTCCAGGAGCTTTTAAAAAATACGAATCATTTTAAAAACGCGTGACGGTCGTGAGTGTGAAAAAGTACGAGGAAGAAAACTTACCCTGTATTGATGCAAATCTTAGAAAATACACCAAAAAATGTCTTACAAACACATCACTTATGAAGATAAACTCACGAATTACTCTGTAGATAGCAATAATTAGCACTAGCTTATTCTTGTAGAGAATATTTAAATAACTATTTAGTGTGACGGTCGTGAGGCCAAACCGAGGGACAAAAAAACAACGGAATTTTCAGTTTCCCTTTAGAGTTTAAAAATGTTTAAAAGCATGTTAATTTATTCTCCAATATATGGTCTCATACTCTAGAAAATAAAAACATAAGTTTTCTAAAAATAAATACTTAAATAACTTCCTTGAAATCTCATACTATAGCTAGGGACAAGTGAAAGTTATGAGTTTATAAGCCTTTTTGTAGCTATAGAAAAATACCAAAAATATTTTTCGAAACTAGGCTGTATGCACCAACTTTAAGGGGTCGGTGTACGTTCAAATCCATCAAAAATATTGATTTGGAAGTTTTAGTTCCATCTTAAGTCCAGCAGGACAGTGAAAAATCACTGCCATGAGAATGGCCCATATGAAGAGGAGAACCGGTAGGATTTCAGGAAGGCATAATTTAAATAATTTAACAGAAATGCCGTCTAAACCAGATGAGTTGGATTGAGACTTCATAATGGAGGTAATTAGATCAGAGGGAGTGATATAAGAAAAATAAAAAATAACGTTAAATGTAGGCGGATGTGAGGACTGGGAGGGTTGAGAAGGAGCAGATGAAGAAGAAACGAAAAAGGAATTTAACTCGTCTGGAGTGACAGGAAAGACTCCTGAAGGAGAGGAACTAGTAGGATCACACAAGGAAAGTTTGCGGAGGAGCAGCCATTTGGATTTAGGATCGGGTGCAGATGAGAGGGCTTCGTGGAAGAAATTGGATTTAGTTCGCCGGATCGTGGATTGAGTTAAATTTCTAAGAAGCTTAAACGCTTGATAGTCATCTTCAAGCCTGGTGCGTCTGAAGCGTCTACGGGCAGCCTCTCGTCTTCTTTGTAAATCTTTAATATCTTGGTTCATCCAAGGAGCAGGGCGATGCCGGAGAAATGTTGAGGTTTTAAGAGGAGCATGGGTATCAAGGATAGATAGGAGATTGGTGGTGAGTAATTTAACCATGGTATCAATTGAGGAGCAGGAGTAAATTGGATTGCAATCAATGGTTTCAATATCAGGTAAAATCTTTTCTCTGGTAAGGGAGTCTATGTTACGGAAGGAGATTGTTTTAGGAGGGAAACCGAGGTGTTGGGAAATCATATGATATTTGTATCAGGTCATGAGAGGATAGGAATGAAACAGGTCGTTGACTTGAGGAGAGAAGGTTTTTTGGAGAATCTATGACATGCAGGTCCAACCATGTGTCGGACCCGCGGGAGTGGTGGTGGGTGGGATTAAATGGTACAATAAAAAGGTGAAGGGAAAAAAAGAGGATTTCAAGATAGGTTTTGTCGTAGGAGTCAGATAGGAGATTGGTATTCAGGTCACCGGGTATGATTATATTGGAGTAGAGAGGAACATAATAGTAAAGGTTAGATTCGAATGATTGGTCAAAGGGAACATGAGGGGGACGATAGGCCACTACATACAGGAGAGAATGGGAATTAAAGGATATTTCAACAAAGAGATACTCAATGTTTGGGAGATTTGAGGGAGGAGAAAGATGCAGGAGACGGGACTTCAGACTATCATGAACATATAGTGCTACTCCGCCTCCGGTCCGGTTGACCCGGTCGTGACGAATGATGGAGTAGTTAGGGAGGGAAATTGAGGAAGAAGGAATATAAGGTTTGAGCCAGGTTTCAGATACTGCAATGATGTGGTAAAAATTTTGGGTGAAGAATTCTAGGAATTCATCATAGTGGGTTGGTAGGGATTGTGAGTTTATGTGACAGGCTGTTAGGATATTAGTCATATTGGAAAGAAGTTAGGGAAACATAGGACAGTAAGTAAAAGGATGACGCTGAAAATGAGATACAGTAGTAGACGCCAAGAAGAAAAAATACATATCGATGATAAGAACAGAAGTGAAATGATATGTACAAAGTAAATATAAAAGTAAAAATATTTACAATAATGCAAAGTAAGAGTAAAAGTAGTAACTAGTAAATATATAAGAATAGTAGAGAACGAACGGATGAAGAGCTGGTAAAGAAGTGAGGAAGAAGAAAAAAAAAAAAATAAATAAGTAAAATAAAAAACAATAGAAAAAAATAATAAAACAAGTGAGGGTTAGCTGGTTAAAAGTAATATCATAGTGATACCAATAAATTAAAAACTGAAAACTATTTTGGTAAAGATAAATAATAGAAAAACAACAAAAAATAGAAAATACATTGGTTTCATTAGCAAAGTGTGTAGACCAAGGAAGTGCAGATAGGAAAAGAATTAGAGAAGGTCAGGCGAAAACATCCAGGTCCTGAGCCTGGTCTATGAAAATTACTGGATGGCCGTCTTCTTCAGGGCATCGCACCCCCCCCCAAAAACCACCCACACATATTTTAATTTGCCGGCTGATCTCTTCTGATGGGCGAGCCAATACAGATGCCTGTTGGTCGGGGTCATCTCCTCGCTCAGATATATCCGGTGGGAGTCATTATCCTGCCAGCCGATATCGCGCGTCGAGAAGTCCCTCTTGACTTTTCTCCTCCATATTAGATCGTCCCTCAGAGATTATCTGACGAATTGTGCGATTACCGGCGGTGGTCGCACACCATCTTTCCTGGGCCTCCGGCGCTCCACTAGGCCGAAATCTTTTATGTTTAGTTAGATACCGAGACCGGCACCTATACTTGTAACCAATGCTGTAGGGGTCTCTCCTGGGCGTACCGGGATGCCCCGAATTTCCATAGATTTGTTCAAAAGTCCCTGCTCTGCCTTGTTTATCCTGATTTCGAGCAGGCAGACTTTTGTTTTTAAATAACTATTTTCATTAACCAACTCCTCCCTCTATACATTTTGTTTGCCCTTCTAGATGAGCTTCGATTTTTGTCGGTCTCTCAGTCAATTCAAAACTTAAGTCTCCGTATTTATCAAGTGACGTTTTTAGGGATTTAATTTCCTCGTTTACTGAAATTTACGGCAGCTAATATCTCGGAACCAGATGGCTCCGAAGGTTTCTCGGTGCTTGAATTTTGCTTTTTTGTGCCACAAATGTGACAAAACCATGATTTTTGGAGTTTTTCAGAGCTTCAATGTCTTTGTCTAGAAAGTTGAAACATCTGCCGTGGAAAATCCCTTTACATTTAGAACAAAATAAACTGTTTTTGTCTTCTCTTGAAATTGAATTTTCACACTTCGCGCATTGAACCATTTTGAAGTAATTTTTTAGTTATTTTGACGTAATAGAGGTAAATGAATGTTTATTTACTTGCAGCAGTAGTGAGCAGTTACTTAATCTTTGATACTTAAACCTACATATGTAGGTTTTTTTTGTATCAAAGATTGCCAATTTTATTTTTGACTGATACCCAACTATATTCTATTCTATATACACTATCCGGAGATGAGTCAAGATTTCGCCAGGAGATTTGCTTAGAGGTGGGGATGGGAGTGAGGATGTTGTATGATATTTGAATGAGGTCATGAGAGGAGAGAACCGGTACAGGATGTTGGGAGTATGTGAGTAGAATCTTTAGGAGAATCTATAATCTATAATAAATAGGTCTAGGAGAGTGCCAGAGAACTGGGTATGATGGGTTGGTTGGAATGGTACAATAAATATATCAAGGGAATAAATTAGGTCTATTAGGTATGTCTTATGAGGAATTGGTAAGGAGATTAGTATTGAGGTCTCCTGTTATTCTAATGTTACTATATTGAGGAATACGGGTGAGAAGGGACATTTTAAAAGTGGGATAATATTTGACTTGAGGAGGGTGATAGGCTATAACATAAAGAAGAGAGGAAGATCCAAAGGTGATTTCGGTGAATAGGTATTCCATGTGAGGAGCTTCAGAAGAGGATGATTTTTGAAGGATTTTAATTCTGATGCTATCATGAACGTATAGACCAACACCTCCTCCATTTCAGTCCACACGGTCATGACAGGCGAGAGTATAATTAGGAATATTTACAGAGGAAGAGGGAACACTTGGTTTGTTTGAGGCAGGTTTCTGAGATGGCAATAATATGGTAGAAATTATGTAGAAAATGGAAAAGGAATTCATCATAATGTGCTAGGTGGGATTGAGAGTTAACATGGCAGGTTAAAAGGATGTTATTCATAGGAAGTGCGTGCGTGCGTGTCTAAAATTTTGTCCATATTCACATGGAAATTTTAAATAAATTTAAGAAAACTTATTTAGTAAATTTAACAGAACTTGGTCAAAATTTCATATGTGGATCAGATAGTGAATTTAACCAGCATTTGGACGAAAAAAAAAGTAATTTTTAATCGGACAAATAGTTTCAAAGTTAAAGTCAAAAAGTACAAAAAAACGTGTTTTCACGGAGTAGTGTGACTCACTACAAGTTAGTAAATCTCTTCAATCTCTCCCTCTCCTACAGTTTTAAAACTATTGATTTGAGAAAAAAATTCAAAGGATCAATTTTTTTGCAAATTTGATTTGTGTTAAAAAATATAAAGAACACAAAATGTACTAAAAATAAACGGATTCCGAGTTATTTGATCAAACAGCTGTGAACTCATGATTTTCAACCCTTTCTCCCTCTCCCCCACCCAAACCCGACGAGAGATAACCTGAGGTATAAGACACAAACACAAACACAAACACAAACACAAACACAAACACAAACACAAACACACACACACACACACACACACACACACACACACACACACACACACACACACACACACACACACACACACACACACACACACACACACACACACACACACACACACACACACACACACACACACCACACACACACACACACACACACACACACACACACACACACACACACACACACACACACACACACACACACACACACACACACACACACACACACACACACACACACACACACACACACACACACACACACACACACACACACACACACACACACACACACACACACACACACACACACACACACACACACACACACACACACACACACACACACACACACACACACACACACACACACACACACACACACACACACACACACACACACACACACACACACACACACACACACACACACACACACACACACACACACACACACACACACACACACACACACACACACACACACACACACACACACACACACACACACACACACACACACACACACACACACACACACACACACACACACACACACACACACACACACACACACACACACACACACACACACACACACACACACACACACACACACACACACACACACACACACACACACACACACACACACACACACACACACACACACACACACACACACACACACACACACACACACACACACACACACACACACACACACACACACACACACACACACACACACACACACACACACACACACACACACACACACACACACACACACACACACACACACACACACACACACACACACACACACACACACACACACACACACACACACACACACACACACACACACACACACACACACACACACACACACACACACACACACACACACACACACACACACACACACACACACACACACACACACACACACACACACACACACACACACACACACACACACACACACACACACACACACACACACACACACACACACACACACACATATATATGAAAATTATATTTTGCTGACCCTTAGAAATTATATAAATAACTACTTTACAATATTCAGGTTATAGGTCCTCCTTTATATTTAACAATATTTTGTTTAAAAAATAAATGCTTTATTACATTTTTATTTATCTATTTTATATTTTTATTTATCTATTTTATATTTTTTTTTTTCTCCTCTCTCTTCTTTTTATTCATGTTTCGACTCCTTTTTTAATATGAGACGAGAAATGGGAAATATAAAACAATATAAGGGTCAAGAATTGGGAAATAAAATAGATAAAAATAATGAAAGATTGGATACAAAGTGGGAAAGATTAGATAAATGCGAAAAGAAAGAAAATTGAGGGTAGTAACAAGGAAATAAAAGGGGAAATGGAAATAAAAAATTAAAATTTAGAAGATAAAATTAATAATAAATTAGTTGATTTGGACCAAAAAGTAGCGCAAGATTTGAATGGATTAAACGATAAAAATAATTTTTAGAAAAAAAAAACAAAACCGACTTCAAGATTAAACCTACATATACAAACTTGAACTAAAAAATAAAAAAATAGTATTTTAATTGTTTCAAAACAAAAACCATTAAATGAAAATCAACGAAATTATCGATACTTATATACCTGTTTACAATTTATGACCAAATATTTTTGGAGTCGGTGCCAGCCAAGAAGGGAAGTTTAATCCTGTCTTTACAATAAATAAAAGGGTTGGAGACAGCGGTGTGGCGGTGATAAAACAGTGGGAGGATCTTTAAGATTACAATTTCTTTTCAAATTCTCTTTGTTTTGGTTGGCACCGACTCCAAAAATAACTGATTTTTTATTTTTTAGTTGAAGTTTGTATATGTAGGTTTAATCTTGAAGTCGGTTTTGTTTTTTTTCTAAAAATTATTTTTATTTTTTACTTTTTAGTGGTGAGTGTATTTTTGTTTATACAGTCAATTCTCGATCATCAAGCTACTCTGAAAAATAGTTCGACTTACTGAACAAAGTATTATTGAGGATATTATTCCACTTATCTGCATGTAAATGGGAAAATTGAACACAAAATTGTAGTTGAAATCATCACTTAAATTTTTCATTAATGGGAATGTTGTTTGTACATACATATAAAATCATTGATACCGAAAATTAAATACCCGGTACCAATTTATCATATAACTTTCAACTGAACTGCGCTTTATTTTTGAGGGTGCCTATAAGTTGAATTACCGACTTCCACCAGTGGCGATCTTTTCTTTATTCTTCAGGATGGTTGAAAGAGAACTACGCGGAATTCGGAATTCACTAGCAACAAACGCCCAACTTCTTTCTCATTTCTTTACTTTGCAAATCAATTTTAACTTTTCATTAATTGAAAGAATTTACAATAGCCACTGTGAAATTATTCACTCGAGTGAATAACTAATAATAAGTGACTGGTGTAACTATTAACTGGAAAGATAAACAGTGACGGGAAACCGGAATATAAATTACACATGAAATTCTTTTAATTTGTGTTCGAGTTATAGAGGCGATGACTTCTAATAGTTCATTTCATTGAGGTGGTCCTACAAGTTCTCTATTTTGAACCCCATTTTCAGTTCGACTTATTTACACAATTTTTAACGTTTTCTATCTGAAATCGTCTCTTTGAGGTGAAATTTAAGTGTAATGTACTTCCAACCGCAGATTTTGTTCGACTTATGAGAAAGAAAGAAATATCTCTTGAAAGGTTTTATTGAACACAATTTCACACATATAAAAACTACATAGCATGACTCGTAAAAACTAATAACACTTAACCCTAAACTGAGAAGGTTATAAAAAAAACATATGAGAAAATGAGATACAAATACAATGTTATTATTTACTACAACTTATTTAAGAATTCAGCTTATCGAAGCAACACATCGAGAGTTGACTGTATATGTAAATTATTTTTGTTAATAATTTATATTTAGTTACCTTGGAGATTATAGATAATCATAATAATAAATATGTTTAAAATGTAAGGTTATATAAAAGTGATTTTTATTAACTGTTTTTTTTATTTTTCTTAAAAAGTGCTGCGTTGATTTCAAAATATTTTTTTGAAGGAGGAAGTTCTCAACTCGTCTGTATTTTTTGACATTCTTTTTTAGATCGGTAGGGCATACTTCAGAGGTAGTCCCATAAAAAATATTTTGAAATCAACGCAGCACTTTTTAAGAAAAAATCTAAAAACAGTTAATAAGTGATTTTAAGAACTGTTTTTTTGATTTTTCTTAAAAAGTATTGCATTGATTTTAAAATATTTTTTAAGGGACCACCTCTGAAGTATGCCCTACCGATCTAAAAAAGAATCATCAAAATTGATTCAGAATTGACGGAGTAATTTTTTTGTGTGTGTAACATACACACAAAAAAAAAAAAAAAAAAAATACAGACGAGTTGAGAACCTCCTCCTTTTGAAGTCGGTTGAAAAACTGAAAGTAATAGAAAATTTTAATTTGTCACCGAAAATATCAATAATGGATAGACCTGTTATATCATTGGAAGAGACCCAAATAAATTTTAAATATTTAATTTTTGAAAACTATTTTGTAAATGATCCCTACGAATTTATAGATAAGGTAAAAAGTGAAACTAAAGGTTATAAATTTGAAAATTTTAAAAGAAATATTGAAAAAATATTAATAGGAGTTGTCTATAGATGGTATATCTAATAAATAAGAATAAAATAATAAATTATGAAAAGTTTGAACAAATTTTTAAAGCACAATATTGAGGGGAGGAATATAGAGCTTATCTTTTGGACATCATATTAGGAAACTATTTAAATTTTATTTATCTAAACCCAAAACAATATCTTTCAGAATATACTAATCACGTTATTAATGCAAAATTATTAACAGAAGAGGAACTTTTTCAGATGTTTATAAAGCAATGGAGGATGGAATATTAGGGAATTGTGAAGAAAATATTACTAATGAGGTTGAACCGTTTGGAGGTGGGATTGTTAATAAATTGAATAAAAACGAAGAAGGATGAAAGAGGAATTTGATAAAAATATAAACAATGATTTTGTGAGAAGTGGACAAGTGCAGAACTGTGACATTATAATGTGGGGACACTGCAGTATTATTAAACTTCAAAAAATTGATTATGATTTTGTCATATATAATTGTGAATTGGAATTTACAGTAATTAAGGATGTGACTCCACTTCACTGGAGTAAATATGACTTGGAATGCTTTTGGTGGTTACATAAACTAAAAGTTAATATCAACCACAAAACTTATAGAAGAAAATTTATCTACGTTCAAAAAAAAAAAAAAATGTTTAATGATATTATATTTGTTTTTATGTTATATGACTAAGAATAGGAATTGGAAAATATACGTTTTAATTGAAAAATAAAGGAAAGAATATAAGGGGAGTTTTTCACAATAATTTGTTTAAAAAGTTTTTTAAATAATTTGAACATTAGAATAATTTTTTTTTTATTTTGTCTTGGAGGGAGTATTTAATAATTTTATATATTGTCAATTTAATAATTTAATAGTTTGAATGTTTTAATAGTGAGTTTATGCCTTTACCAGGGAATAGACAAAAAATAGTGGCTCAATTGTTTAAATATGTTGGGTCTCCACTTGCTGTGCTGGCCCTGAACCAAAGAGGGTAGGTATTATAAATGATTAGTTAAATTATTGATAAATGTAAAAATTTGTACAAATTAGAAGTATAGAGGATAGCACTGAATTATTTTTTATTTATTTAAGATACATCTTGTGATGTTGAGATTTTCAGGATTATTTAAGTGATGGTTGTAATTTTAATATTTTATATGATTGCATTTTTAGAATTTTATAAAAGTACTGTTTAAGTAATTGTCAAAGATAACTGTTTGTATATGAAAAGGTGTGGTAAAAGGGCACTTATATGCCCATATACTGTCAGTATATGTTTTGGTGTTAATTGTTTTTGTAATTCATGAACATTTTAACATAAATTTAAAAAAAAAAAAAAAAAATGTTTTCCTCTCACCAGAGAGGAGGCAAAATGTGATGACCACAATAACACCAATAAAATAATTAATAAATAATAGGAAAGAAGAACATCAAAGGAAGATTTGATTGAATAATCGATGGATCGATTGGGAAGGCGATGAGCGCCATTTTTGTTCCCAGCGCCCATGCGGGCAAAGCTCTCTCTGTTAATGGCTTCAGGCCGAGGATGATCCCACTTGCTTCCCATACGGACCTCAGTTTGGGAGCCAAGAAGAGACAAGGCCATCTACAAGTTTAGAAGTTTTAGTCGAGCAGAAGCAGTGTAGAAGACATGACCAATAGTAAATTTTAATTAATTTAAATATCTTGGCCCTTCAGGTAATATTAGGAATTGATGTATAGTAAATTAAATATAAGGCCCTTCAGGCATTTGACAGGCGCTCCCTGTCATCCCACCTGAGAATTTGTTTGTTAATTTAATTTTTTTTAATTTGTTGTTTTTTCTTTAAAATATAAATTTGTGAGTGAGAAGTCGTCTTATTTTGTCTATTATTTATTTTAATTTTAAATTTTATTGTCACTCATTTGAACATGATAATCGTAAATTATTTAAAACGGCGACAATATATATGATGTTTGTTCAAATATTTTAATACTATTTTCCATCTACCCGGCAGAAATAGTTGGCAAAAATTACATCAGATCATCTGTATAAGCCTATGCCAATGGCATAGCCATCTACAGCAGTAGCCTTAATGGCACTAAAGCACTACATCAAGCCGAAGCTACATGTAAAGAGATTGTTCAACGGCTTTAAGGGAACCCATTATTTTAAAGTTTATCCCCCACACCACCTCCTGTTCATTGGAAATGAACTGTATAGTTGTACACATGCATATCATATTTTTATTCATTTATATTTTAGTTTAAGAAACAGATCAGAAAAAGATGTGCCCCAACATCTTCATAAACCTCAAGATAGTCAACATTAATGTAAACTTTACAATAGAACCGCCTTAAAATGTAACCTGGTTACAGATAATGCGCATACTTCCTTTGGCTTGCATAATTCATATAAATGCCCACCATTAAATATATTTGATAAATAGGGGTTTTGAAATTAAAAAAAAAAAATTAGTATGTAGGTATATAAAACAATGTTCGATGATGACGTAATTCCCGATGGGTATATTATCTTTTTCTTTTTCATCAATCAATCATTTAAAAATAACAAAAATAAATAAATTTTGATTGTTTGATAAATAAACTACGAGGGTAAGTCAATAATTATCCGCAATATAGCTATATTTTTGTTTATGTTGGCAGTACTGTTCTTTTGTGTTGATGGCGCATGCTTTGTTTATTCGTTGTTATGTTTATGTGCGTATCAAGCTGGTAGGTTAGTTTTGTTATCGCTGTCGTGCTGTTAATAATGGCCGCTCCACTTTCTATTTGCACCAAAGAAGAGCAACGTTCAGTGATCCGTTTTTTGTGGTCGGAAGGTGTATCAGGGGCCGAAATTCATCGAAGACTTTTGGTACAGTACGGGAACAATTGTTTGCCACAACGGAGTGTCTATGAATGGATTGAAAAATTCAAAAATGGTCGCACAAGTGTTACGCAAAATGAAGGAGCTGGACGACCAGTTACCGCCATAAACGAGGAAAACATTAAGCGTTCACGTGAAATGATTCTCTCAGACAGACGGATAACTGTTGACGACGTGGCAAATCGTCTGCAAATTAGCCACGGTTCTGCCTACGAAATCATTTACAGCAGACTTGGGTTTCATAAAGTTTGTGCAAGATGGGTTCCAAAACAACTGACACAGTTGCATAAACAAACGCGCTTGGACGTGTGCACAAAACATTTGGATCGCTATGTTAACGAAGGGGACAACTTCTTAGACAGGATTGTTACTGGTGACGAAACATGGATCCATCATTACGAGCCGGAGAGTAAACGGCAGAGTATGGAATGGAAACATCCAAATTCGCCGTGCAAGAAAAAAATTCAAAACCCAACCGTCCGCAGGAAAACTTATGCTTACGGTTTTTTGGGACTCACAAGGTCCATGACTGGAACATTATCAGGAAAGGGGCACAACAATAAACAGTGAACGTTACAGTGAGATGCTTACTGCTAAGCTGAAGCCTGCAATTCGAAGCAAACGCCGAGGACTGCTGTCAAAAGGCGTTGTGTTGTTGCACGACAATGCCCGTCCGCATACAGCTGCCCACACTGTGGAAACGCTTCAGAAACTCAATTTTGAAGTATTGAATCATCCTCCATATAGTCCCGATCTCGCTCCATCTGATTTTCACTTGTTTGGTCCACTCAAACAGGCAATTAGGGGCCGTCGATTTGCCTCGGACGAAGCATTGAAAGAAGCGGTGCATTCCTGGCTCGCATCTCAACCCAAAACCTTCTTCCATGAGGGCATCAGGAAACTTGAGCAACGTTGGACCAAGTGCGTTGAAAAGCAAGGGGACTATGTCGAAAAATGATGTACTTGTAAGTTTCCTATTTCATTTCA
The DNA here is from genome assembly GCA_003667255.2 of Euschistus heros. Classification (NCBI taxonomy): domain Eukaryota; kingdom Metazoa; phylum Arthropoda; class Insecta; order Hemiptera; family Pentatomidae; genus Euschistus; species Euschistus heros. The sequence continues at coordinate 99,984 of RCWM02000926.1, read as the reverse complement.
ATAAAATTTTATAACTATATTGCGGATAATTATTGACTTACCCTTGTATAAAAAGACACGAGAACAGTATTTTCCCCCAGAACCCACTTATGACTGTTTTTTGTTATATGCCGTATTTGAGAGAACCACAAGGCCTACAGGTACCAGTCTGGTCTCAAATGAAAGCTAATTAAATTTTCTACAACTTCATAATATTTGATGAGGGATGCGTATTTTAGGAGATATTTCACAAAAGTGACCATATTGAAAAAACATCACTTTTTCGAAAAAATTTTTGAAGATAATATCCCTGTATCTTAGGAAATAATGGCTATATAGAGCTCACCCTGATATCAAATTGTAGCAAATTTAGTTTACTTTAAAAGTATGTAGAGTGACTATACCGATCAGACGCTTCCTTAGGCTGGGTGAACATGAGCTGCATAACAATTGGGATGCCGAGATTGTTTTCTATCCTATCTCTTTTATGCCTATCTGAGTTTCTGTGCACATGTAGATAAAACGCGGCGTCCTATCCCTTTACTCTTTAATACCTAGGAACATTTCCAACTAGATGGGGAATCTTTCTTCTTCAGTTTTGTATGTTGTTTCTCCCAAGATGGATCAAGCGAAAGTTGAAATTTATTTTCGTACTTTGTGTACAAAGTAACAAACGTTTATAAAAGTGTTCAAAAAAGAGGATATTTGGATCATCTATTTAATGATGCAAGATATTTTAAAGGTGCTTTCAACACTATTTTCATAGATTTGAGGGAAGATAAACAAAAATTCTTCAATTATTTTCGAATGTCTATTAGTCCATTTGATGAATTGGCTACAAGAATCAGCAATGCATTAAAAGGACAAGAAAATGCATTGAGAGTTCCCATACCACCCTTTGAAATGATTGCAGTAGCATTGAATAAATGCAAGAATATTATAGATTATTAATATAATACAGAGATTATCAAATTATATTTAATGTTAAATAAATATTTGAAATGAAATTAATCATTATGTTATCGAAAACTCACTAAAAAAGCACCACATAGAAGGGGCGCAGCGACATCTTGTGCACTGTTCCTATGTCATGTACGAACTACTGAAATGCGGGGGATAGAAAATGACACAGATAGGGGGAGGGACCAGCAGCAGCCCCGATCCTATCGAGATAGGCCGAGTGTGTCCGATAGCTGTTGGCGTGCCATGTGCATAGGTTCTATATTGCCAATGGATCTCTGACTATCCGATTAAAAACAATCTTTGCGTTCCGATTACTTTGCAGCTCATGAGCACCCAGCCTTAACTGACATATTGAGCAAAAACTAAAAAAATTCTGAAAATTTAACCATTAAAAACGATTTTTTTTCCCGAATTTTGAAAATTTTCTGTAAATTCCCGACTTATTCACGAATTTTTCCCAACCACACAACATACCCAACTAGTAGACACCCTGTCTTTGAGAGGAAGATGAGGGGAATATATGGTCCAATCAGCAAACAAGGTGCTTGGTGCATAAGGAAGAATCAATAACTGGAAGAAGTAAACAAACATGCTGATATTGGGCGGTTTATAAAATCAAAGAGAATAAGCTGGGGCTTGGACACGTTGAAAGGATGACCAGTGACAGAATGGTGAAGCAGATTATAGGAGAGTGCTTACCAGTAAAAAGAAGGAGAGAATGTCCTAGGAAATGCAGACTAAAGGATGTTGAGGAGGACTTAAGAGGACTTGGGGTTACTGACTGGAGAAATAAGGCTCTGGATAGGAGCGAATGGAGCAGACTTTAGCGAGAGGCCAAGGTCCACCATGGACTGTAGTGCTAAGAAAAAAGAAGAAGAATATTGTCATCAAATAATGTATCTGTTCAAAATTTTTCAAATTCAGAACAAATAAATTTGAAAATGTATTAAGCCAGTAAAAGATAAATAATCTTGCCGTTTAATCATAATACAAATAATAGATAATAGTATTTACTTTCAATTTTCTAGAAAAATAATTATATTTTAATGTTGCCAAAGGAAATACATTACTATAACTCAATCTAGTCCAGTCAATGAAGGCCGAAAATGGGATGTTGAGTGTGTTTTCTTTAATCCTAGGTTTTTCTTCGGAAACATGTTTTGGGTAGTTAGGAAGTTATAACTCCATTATAAGCTATAATTACAAAACTATTAATCCAATTCAATATTGCATTTGTTCATCTTAAAGCTGATTAAATTTACTATGAGATCCTATATATGAAATTATGACATGATCCATAAAATACCCATGACAGCACGCTGAAGCGTACTGTTGTAAAACCCACATTTTTTGGCACATTTCTTGCTATAACTCCGTAACTATTAATCTCATTCTAAATTTCATTATTTATATTTTAAAACTGGTTAAATTTACTATTAAATCCTGGATATGAAATTTTGACAACTCCATTAAAACATTCATGCAAGCATGCTGAGGCCCCCCAACGTGTTCAAATCCATGTTTTGTTTTGTTTTTTGGCACATTTTTTGCTATAACTCCAAAACTATTTATCTCATCCAGAATTTCATATTTTCAACTGAAAGCTGATTAAAATTATTATTAGATCCAATATGTTATATTTTGATTAAAGTTCTTGAAACACCCACGCCAGCCAACTGAACATGTCAAAATTATCATTATTTGCCAAAAAAAAATACACACTTGTCCTGGCATGGGTATTTCTTGGAATAATCCTATATAAGATCTAGTAAATTTAATTATAGCTTTGAAATGCAAAAATAAAATTTTGGATAGGATTAATAGTTTCATAGTTAAAGCATAAAGAGTACTGAAAAACGTGTTTTTTACTAACAAAATAAGTCATCATTATAAACTATAGTAATGTATTTATTTATTTTATTCAATAATTAATTAAAGTCAATGGAAGCCAGCTAATAAATAAAATATAGAAATTTGTTATTATATGAAAATAAGAAAGCTCATCAAATAAACTCTGACTGGTTTGCTATATTGGTAATTTGAAAACTGGTGACATTTATTTATAAAATACACTTCCCGCACTTACACCTCTCCTTTACCACATTTGCAATTTTTCTCTTAAAAATTCGATATTTCCTTCTTTTTGGAAAACAGCGCTGATACTGCGAAATCCCTAATCCTTCCTCTACAAGTGACTACTGTCCTAAACTCTGAATGCGAGAAGAATACAATAATGGAAAGATCAGCGAACAACAAAGACCTTTTTGCTAAAGAAACAAGAAGTCAACAACCAAGAATAATATTAAGAGATATGGATGATGAAATTACTCTTAATAACATTATTGATCACCTGATTAATCAGAATTCAAATTTAGAAATCCGATAAGAATTCCATCAGACCAATCATTATTCTGAAAACAGAAGTGGTCAATTAGATGCCGTTATTGAAACTGATGCTATCACGTGGAGGAAGTTTATTTATACCAAAATAAGCTTAGGTTTCAAGAAGCATTGGGCAGAAGATTACTTTCGGGTGCTGCGATGCACGAACTGCTGCATGTTTCACCACACCAAGGAGAGAGATGTCAAGGAACCACTACCTGTCGCAATTGTTCAGGAAATCATCTTCTTAAAGAATTCCCTGATCAGACTCAAAGTGTCCAAATCGCAGCCAATATAATAGCCATAGACACAACAAACGTACTATCAATGACTAAACTTAAGCACTAGACGGATGATGCCCTTCATACATCTGAGAAATCAACAAACTTACTAAAGACCCTGACTTATAAATTAATTTCTAATTAATGATAATATGAATTTAAATGTACTTCAACTAAACACTCATCGTGCAAAGACTTGTACATAAATAACTTTATCGCAGATAAAAAAATTGGAAGAGCACTAATACAGGAACCTTACACTAAAAACTGTAAACTATAAGGTTATTCTCATACCTTAAGATTTTTCAGTCTTTAGACACTAAACCTCTAACCGCTATTATTCTAAAAAATAAACATATGGACACTATTCTACTAACATAACATACTGACCCAGACATGTCTACTATTGAAAATCGCAATGAAAAACATTAGGCTCTTATTTATAAGTGCCAATTTAGATGAAAAAATTTATATCAATAATGATTTGAATAAGATTTTGAAAATTAAACAAACATATTCTAATCATTACATTAAAATTGGTATCGATTCCAATAGCAGATCGAACTTATAGTATGAGGTTAAAACGAAAACAAATGAGGACACATGTTAGAATCTTTTGCTATGGCACAAAATCATAATATTATCAATAAACCCTCAACTCTGACATTTGATAGTGTAAGAAGGAGGAGCAATATTGATCTACTATTACGCGACTCCAAACCATTGAATATATTTCATAATTGGAAAATTATTAAATTTCTCAGACCAACATTCTATTTTCTATCAAATACGTTTAAACCCAAACCAACAGAAGCATAAACAATTCTTAGCATACATTACAATACTGAAAATACAGATTTATAGGTCCTGGAGAGAAAAAAATTGGAATAATAAGGTACACTTATAACAAAAATCAGAGGAACCCAATATTTTCTAAATTACAATATAAAACCAGAAAGGACTAACAAATAAATTGGAAAAGTTCTATCATATTACTGGTGTAAGAAAACAATAATTTTAATTTACTTGATCAACGTTACCCTAAGCTACTTGCTATAGACACAGTTAGGAAAAATACTGTTTGGTTTTAAAATATTAAGCAAATAACGAAGAAGTATAATGTGGAAGATACTTTTTCTATTGGAAATTTTCAAAACTGGGGTATTGTTTTTGAAAAAATAAAAAGGCATTAATAATAAATTTCAAGTAATAAAAAGTTACATCCAAATAAAATATCCACTTCCTCTGTTAAATATAAGAACTTTCATAACCCTACCTGCAGTAGTTATATAAATAGTTACCTACAATTCAAAGATATTTGTAGGATTATAAGAATCAGGGAGGAATTTCTAAATTTAAACTACAAGTGGTATTGCACAGGTATAGGAATTTGTTCATAATGTAATAGATCCGAGAGAGAGAGGATGTATAACATTTCCTAGCAGTATGTCCTATCTTGAGGGAATTCAGAGTACAATTTCTGGGAAAACCATTCTTTAATGAAGCTGAGGCTGAAGCACTGAATATTTTAAATTGTAAAAGTTGGTTATAATTATCAAAGTATTGTCAAGCGGCATGGAAGTACAGTTTAAGTTTAGTTCAAGAATTTAATTATAGTTAAATATCAAAAATGTTAAAAAGTAAAATGTTATATTCCAATGTTTGTTTTGTTTTTATAGTTTTTTACTTGATCAATCTGACAAAAAATATATTAATTTTGTTATTAATGATTTATATTGTAAGTAAATTTTCTCTAATCAATACATTGAATACATAAAAATAAAGCCATAATGGTCAAACTCTTCTGATGGCTAATGCCAAGAGTAGTCTTTATTGTACTAGTATTACTAGTATGAGTACATGTATGTATATATTATTTTGTACAATAAAGACAATATTATTATTATTATATTATTAACTCTTATCTATTGAAATAAACTACAATCTTACCTCAGGAGATTTATAAGCAAGCACCCATGAATCCATCCATATTTAATATTATTTGCAAGCAAAATATACTATTAAGGACAAATAGTGATAAATGCAGAACATATCTCTGCAAGTAACACCAATGCTGCATTTAGGTCCTAGAGAGAAAAAATTAAAGTTAATAATAAGGTACACATATAACAGACATCTGAAGAAACCAATATTTTCTAAATTACCAGAAAGGACTAACAAATAAATTGGAAAAGTTCTATCTTATTACTGACATAAGATAACGATAATCCATGTATTCATTTCAAATTCAAAATAATAAAATTAATTTCGATAATTTACACAATAAGATAGATAGTAATGACATCGAACCACAAACCCGCATTTCGATTCTGATGTTTAAATTCCGAGTTTCACATTTATCAATAGCTCTCTCTGATAACCTCACTTGTAAACTTTCATATCTATAGTTTTAACATGGGTACCGTTACACAAGCATGTCTCCAGCCCCTTGCCCTTGTTCCGATTTATTTTGGTGTTTTAGTCGTTACTTTTTGAGGGGAAAGGTTATTCTCCTTCTTTTACGGAGAAACTCTAAATCCCTGTTCAAAGTAATATTAACTTCTGTTTACCTTCTGATATTAAAATGAGAAATAAGAATATATCAAAATATAAGACACTAAAATCAATGTTGAATTAATATTATATTAAATATTAATATATTGCTAAGTCACCATTAATATTAACTCCTAATAATCTTTCTGACGTCAGGGAGGGAAGTGTAAATAACAAGTTATAAATATATAAAACACAGAATCCTTGTTGAAAGTTATGATGTTAATTTGTGTTACATTTTCTCAAGGGAAGTGGAAACAAGAAAATATCAAATCTGTGATATACTTTCTCACATTTATTTTTAGATTAATGTGTTTTATTGAATTAATAATACAATCAGTCTCACTTTAGGGCAATAAGTAATATGCACAACAAAGAATCCATTCAAAAGATATGTATACTGACATTTTCTCACTTAAATTGAGACAACATATGTAAATATACAAAACACCTAATCCATGTATAAATTAATCTTCTTAATTTTTGTAACGCTTTAACACATTGGAGAATAGGAAATAAGAAAAGATGAATCTATAAAACACTAAATCCTTTATGAAACTCATGTTGTTAACTTCTGTTTCACCTATTTAAATTTAAGAAGATTAAATATCAATATAACTCACTAAACAACACAAGCCAACTTGAAACTGTAGAAGTGATTGTTGACATATGAGGTTATAGTAATGAACTATCGATAAATGTAAACTCAAAGTAAAGCACAAGGATCAAACTGGTCAGTGTAGTGAGAGTTAAGTAGGTTTCATAGAGATATGCTTGTGTAATGGTTCCTTAACATGGATAATATTGTTTAATGTTTTATATGTTTATATTTTATTAATTGGTCTTCTCAAATGTAAGAAGATGCAACAGAAGTACAAACATGTTTCAACAAGGATTTAGTGTTTTATATATTGATGCTTTCTTATTTCCACTTCCCAAATGTAAGGAAGTGTAACACAAGTTAACATGGCTTTAGAGTTTTATATATTTAAATATTATTTCTTACCTTATGTGTTATGTTATTGTTATCTTATGTTAATGGACAACCTAGCCACCTCAACATACGAGCAAAAAATCATAAAATATTGCAACATGGTTTTAATTCATGACCATTATTAGAAATTGTTCTAATAATTAATTAAATAAATGAGTTCATTTATTCACAAAACCTTAAAAAAACATGTTTCGAAAAAACAACATAATCACAAAATAACCACTTTGTGATAGAATTAATAATTTAATTAAAGGCATTCAACAATACTACAAAACACTTATCATTAACTATATTACACAATTGAAACTGTGATATTGAAATTTCAACCAAGAAATTAAATTAAATAAGGGAATAAAAGGTGGCATATTGAAATCAATAATAGTAAGGTCCATAGTTATTGGCTTAGGATTTCTTCATAGTCAACTATAAATGAGTAAACCATAACTTATGTGGAATGTGTGCTACCTTAGAAAGTAATTGGACCAGTGACTAGTTTCAATACATACCTAAAAAATCCCTGTAGTTGAATAGGCAAAAGGAATTTTTGGACAAATGGTTCAACAAACTTATCAAGATTTATAGTAAAATTAGGGAACCTGGATGAACATGATGTGCTGCTGTGGCGGGGCATTACAAGGGAGTCCACTTGTGATAATATATTCTAATTTAAAGATTGAGAAAACATTTATCAACTTACGAGATTGTTTTCCCAATTTCGAGAGTCATATAGCATGATAACCATCTTCACATTTTTAAGTGATAACTTCTAATTTCTAATGATTATCGTTTATGTTTACTTTTTCTAATAGCATATTATTAAATTAATAAAACCGTTATTTTATAAGCAAAACAGGAATTATAATAAGATATAAGTCATAAATAAACCACAATATAAACTCTTACATCCATGTGCAATGCAAGAAAACAACTTGAATTCACTAAACAATATTAAAACTGAGGGGAACAAATGCTGAAAATGAAAAGACTTAAATATAAACTTACTAGCTTAGTTAATTTTACTGATAATTCACTCAAGCATAATAACTGGCCATGAGGAAAACTGTCCGTTAGGGCATAACGTCTTTCTGATGCAGGAAGAGTGGCTACCATACAGGTTACCAACCTATTCCAGCTAGAGTGGGAAGGGCAAGATTTATTCTTGAATCAAGTTAATCCTCTCGGGATTGTGTACATATTTTATGTAGTTTACTACTAAGAAAAGTTATTGATCAAAGTTCAGGTATATTTCAGTAAAGCATTTATGACTAACTTTAATCGAAAGTTATTTTAAACCTCTATTAAAAATATTAGGAATCGTATTAGAATTTCAATTTTTTTTTTATTTATAATTTGAAATCCTAAATTAAAAATAATATAAATTATATTAAGATTTAAATTTTTATTTTATTTACATTTTTTGGAATGCGGGAATTTTGAATATGAGTGCTATTCGAAATAAAAACCTTTTGGGAGATACCAAAAACCAAAATTACATTGCCTATGCTTTGGATTACATTCTTTATCAGTTCTCAACTTCTATTTCGTTACAATGTAAATTATGCTGATTAAGTTACAATGTAAATTAAATTAGTACTTAATTTATTTCTAAAGGCTCATCCCAAGAAACAAACACAAACCTTTACACCCTGTAACCTCTGTCAGTATGGTTAAGAGCTCTTCATGCTTAAGTTATTTGTTTTATTAAGTGCCATTTTAGATTTATATAATTAAACTGAGGTCTTAAATTTTATTTGTTCTTTCTTAATTATTCCAAGGAATCGTAAATAAACATAAAATAAGACCGAAATTTTGGGGCCTTTGTTTATATATGTAACTAAATTGGTATTTTAATTTTATTAGTTCTTTCTTAATCATTCAAAGAAATCATTTCTGTTCTTAATAATGATTTTGGACCTATGAGTAAGTAGGGCCTGGGTAGCATGAGCCGGTACGTCTGGAACTGTGACATGTCACCGAGTACGGGCTTGTCACAGGTCCACACTGTTCCAAAGCTAAAATGGAACTGGAACGATTGTTGTAGTGACAGACAGTCCAACAAGTCTGGTCGACAGGAGTGCTAACTATTCCAAGGTTCCAACGTCCCAATTCAAATCTAACTGTGACTGTGACAAATAAATAACCAAACTATTTTTTTTATTTTAAAATTACTTACCCCCCGGGAAGTATATTTGCTGCGGCAATATCCGGGGCTGGACTTAACACTACCATTGTCATTATCACTGTGGGCCCGCACAATTGCAAGTTGAGAGTACCGATATAGAATTGTACCTATTCTCGTAGTATATAGGTATAGTAAATGGTAACTAAATGATAATAAATTATCTAATCGAGAATTTTTAAATGTTTCCCCTAAAAGATCTGATCCTGTTTATCATATCATTAAATAGTCCATTCGAAAAGCTTTAAAACCCTACCAATAGTCTTATTCTAGGAGAAGCAGAAGCGGAGATATTAATGAATGTTCTGTCTTCCCTAAAGCCGCGGTCACACTAGGCAATTTATAGTCAAAATATTTGATATTTCTAACCTTCAATTGTTTATGAAGTAAAACTTTACTTTCAGGAATTACTTGCTTACCTTAAGCGGATATGGGTATATGTAATAGGTAGTATGGAAAATAAGTTCAATCAATAAAATTATTTATTTATTTTTTAATATTATATTATATTGTAACGTAATATGGAGAACTACACCCGTTGCTAAGGAGTATTTACTGGTTGCCATGACAGAGTAATAGCAGATGGGGATGATATTAGTTGGTGTGAAACTTTGTAAGAAAAGTCTTGTTGCGTGTATGGTAATAAAATAGTGTAGGTGGGTCATTCTCATAGCCTCAGCTAAAATTAAAAAAAAAAATTGAATTTTTAGAGTTGCTTAAATTTTTATTATTTTTGAGTTTTCTATTATAATATACCTTCTATTTATTGAATTCCCAGGTGGCGCCAATTTTTTTTTTCTATTTACCGCTGTTTTGAAGCATTTTATATAGCTTTTCATAGAAATGCTCTTGACCGTTACTCTTTCTTTAAACATTATTTTTTTCGTATTAAAAAATTATTGAGGTCCTCAAATGGATAAAACTAAATAAATAATATAATAAAATTTATTATTGATATATAAAAAATTAAAGTAATAAAAAAATTGTGATCAATTCTGGAAGAATTTACAAAAAAACAGTTTAATTGTTCAACTATTTTATTGAATGAGATTTAATTTTTAATATTTCGTTTTAAGGCATAACTCTATGTGCATGTCCATATCGACAGGAGGGGAGGATTATTAAGGAGGATTTGGAGGACCAAACCTCAACTGAGGGTTGGTATGGACATGCACTTGTTACTACATATATGAGGAAAATCACAGTTATCCTGAAGATGGAGCAATGTACTCCGACACTTTTTTTTTTTTTTTTTTTTTTTTTTTTTTTTTTTTTTTCCCCCTTTTTTTCCCCCTTTTTTTTTTTTTTTTTTTTTTTTTTTTTTTTTTTTTTTTTTTTTTTTTTTTTTTTTTCCCCTACCTTGCCTTTTCAGGCATACGGGTTTTTGACGGCAGCGGGTTCGACATATGGGTTTCAACATGCACTCCGAAACATGTTGAAGAAAATAAAAGATAAATAGGAGTTATGCCTTAAAAAGAAATATTAAGGTTGAGTTGTTTTTAAATCTGACCCCCCCCCCAAAAAAAAAAAAAAAAAAAATGAAAATTAAATCAGTGATGTTTCAGCCTTATAAAAGTGTTGGTATATAGGTATGTAACTCCGATATAAAATTTGACGAAAATCGGTTGAATTGTTTTTAATTTCGATTCTCCTCCCTCCAACCCCCCTCCAACCCCCCTCCAAAATGGCCTCTATTCAGTGATGTTTCACCCGTATAAAAGTGTAGGTACATTAATATGTAACTCTAACAATTTGAAAAAAAAAAAAAAAAAAAAAAAAGGTGTGACGGTCGTGAGGAACATCCCGTAATTTAATGCTTACTGCATCACCAGAGCCATACCTAAACGGCTAGTTTTACTAATCAGTTGTTTACATCTAAAAATAATCAAATATGGAGTCCAGGAGCTTTTAAAAAATACGAATCATTTCAAAAACGCGTGACGATCGTGAGTAAGAAAAAGTACAAGGAAGAAAACACCCTGGATTGATGAAAATCTTAGAAAATACACCAAAAAATGTCTACTAAACACATCACTTATGAAGATAACCTCACGAACGAATTACTCTATAGAAAGCAATAATTAGCACTAGCTTATTCTTGTAGAGAATATTGAAATAACTATTTAGTGTGACGGTCGTGAGGCCAAACCGAGGGACAAAAAGAAAACGGAATTTTCAGTTTCCCTTTATTGTTTAAAAATGTTTAAAAGCATGTTAATTTATTCTCCAATATATGGTCTCATACTCTAGAAAATAAAAACATAAGTTTTCTAAAAATAAATACTTAAATAATTTTATTGAAATCTCACTTTATAGGTAGGGACAAGTGAAAGTTATGAGCTTATAAGCCTTTTTGTAGCTATAAAAAAATAACAAAAATATTTTTTCGAAACTAGGCTGTATGCACCAACTTTAAGGGATCGGTGTACGTTCAAATTCACCAAAAATATTGATTTGGAAGTTTTAGTTCCATCTTAAGTCCAGCAGGACAGTGAAAAATCACTGCCATGAGAATGACCCAGGTATGTGTTCTAGTTAATTCCAGTCTTAGTTATTCTATTCTGTGTGAACGTAATTGTTATTCCGTACTATTTCTTTGTTAATAAGTCTTGTGTTCAAAAACCCCTTGTTTATTACAAATTGGTGTCAGGTTTCGGGTTTGGTTTATTAACAAAGATAATTTAAGAATTCAGAATGCCTGTAAAGAAAATTCAGGAATTAAAAGTAGCTGAGTTGAGGGCAGAATTGGAAGAATTAGAGATTGATAGCAGGTTCGAGATTATTTTGTAGGTAAGGGTACAGATCCTGACACGTTTGATTTTGAGGATAGTTTTTCGAAATATATTAGAGACCTAAACAGTAAAATGGACGAAACGTTTTCTAACCTCGCCTCAGAGATGTCTCGGCGCCTCGACGTGTTCTCTTGGGAAGTAACCGACCTAAGGAGAGATGTTGAAGGAGATATTCATCGAGTTGGAGGTGGCATTGCGGATCACCAAAATAAACTTCAGGTTATTGAGGAATGAAATGAAATTGTTGTGGAAGAAGAAAGGTTCTTATCGGTCGATCTGAGGTACAAAGATGGTCTGCTTAATGAACAAATGGAAAGGGTTCCTAATACAATTTGTGTAGTATTTGGAAGAAAGAAGGTATGTAACTGCGATGGAAGAAGAAATGGTACCTCAATTAACAAATCTAGAAAGATGTGAAGGAGAGATAAAAGAAGAATGTGATGCGAATGAATTGCTGAGCGCAGTGACAGCTGATGAACAGACTGTCTTAATCAGAGATATTAGGGAATATGGTAATGTAGAAGAAAGGGAAGGATTCTTTAAGAAAGAATATTCAATTGAAAGGGAAAGTTGGTTATGTTTTGATGTTATGTTTGTTAATACTGTGTGAAACTTTGTAAGAAAAGTCGTGTTGCGTGTATAGTAATAAAATAGAATAGAATAGAATAGAAAATAAACTTTATTCTGGAACGATGTCCCCTAAGAATAAATGTACATAAATGAATACAATAAGTCTAGCTTTCATAAGATGAAATAAAATAAATTAACAATCTGGTTAACTATTTACAATTTTACAAATAAAGAACAAAAACAGACACAGATGAAATAAAAATTACAAAAATCGAATAATTGTAGGAGAAAAAATAAAAACCTATTTACTGAATGCTCTTTTTTTTTTTTTTTTTTTTTTTTTTTTTTTTTGTGTCAGGTTTTGCTAGTCAGTATCATTCTGGAGGGAAAGGAGGTATTGAAAAAGAAGGGATTTAAATGTGGACAGAGATGGAGCATTACGGATATTACAGGGTAGTGAATTCCATAAGGAGGTAGCACGGGAAATGAAGGAGTGGTCAAATGATGTACTCTTATGGGAAGAAGTATACAGGTCTGAGGAGCGAGATCTTGTAGTGCGGGTTTGTGTAGGTTTGTGTTCTAGTTAGTTCCAGTGTTAGTTATTCTATTCTGTGTGGACGTAATTGTTATTCCGTACTATTTCTTTGTTAATAAATCTTGTGTTCAAAAACCCCTGTTTATTACAATCTATAACACTAGCTGAAAGTACCCTGCTCCGCTACGGTTTAATATCATTAGGATTAAGGACAACTTAGATTAGTAAAAGTTAAACTTAACATTGATAATTATTTTTACTTAAATAAACCTGAAGAATTCCATTCTTAGAATAATTCCATTAATTGAATTTGACAATTTGCAAAAGTTAATTTTATATTATTTTAGCAGTCCTCCAGTGAAGCTTCGAGGCAGCACTACCATTGTACCCAGCTCTGATACCAGACCATCAGCTTTTCTTATGGCATACTTTAGGTGAATATAGTCTCAACTTGTCAACATTTTTGATTTTTTCGAATAAAGTTTAGTCTTACTGTTTCTATTTGTGCGTACATATCAAGCATAAATTGGTTGAGGACATTAAGAAATTAAAGTAAATAAGGTTCTTCACCCCCTCACTCCATCAACATAGGCGTAAAAATCAGCTGCAGACACAGTTTTCTTAAGTGGTGTATTGGTGTTTGGGTCACGCTGAGGGATGTTAATACCTTAACCATCTTCTCTATGGCAGAACCAGAGACGATGCTGAAGAGATTCATATGCTTGATAGAACTCACTGATTCTTATCAGTTTTTTGTCCCTGCTGTGGAGAACAATGTCTCACTTTTCAAACACCTAGCCAGCAATCAAGACAGCAACTTCGTTAATGGTAGGAGTATTGTAACGTCCTCAGTGAACATTTGAAGGCTTTTTGTTAACACCGATAACTACCTGGAAATGTTGTAGATTCTTTGGGAACAGACTCAACAGCAACTCTGAAGTCTTTGATATACTTGTTATGCTCATGAAGAATTTTCTGGAGTTGGCCTAAGAACGCAGCCTTGACATTTTGAAAGTAACCACAGCGAATGTCTCTTTCATGGTTGTCATCACCAACAAAATTTATCTGAATAAATGACGGTTGCTGTTGTGTTCCAGGCATCAGACTCCCGATTCTATGATATATACCTGTCCTCGCATCTTAAATGTTGGCATGAAATCTCCCTCTTTTATCTCTTTTGCTCTAAACGATGTCATTTGGAAACAATCATTCTATTTCTAAATATTATTTAGAAAATGCTCAGTCTAAGGATGTTCGTAAGTAAGGAGGCTGTGCAAGTGTTCAGGATATTCTCGAAAGGGAGGAAGTTGGACGTTTCCGTTACTGCAGCACATGGCAGGGCTCTCGTCCTTCCATTTTACAGCATAACTCCAATTTCAAGTAGACCATTGTCCAATATCGACTGTTTTGTCTTTTGCATATTCAGTTTTTGGGTCATACTGGCTGTAACCTTTCCATTGAACATCTTTCATCGTGTTTTGTTACAGCTACACGTTTAACATGAGGATTATTTTCTGAGTACTTTTTTGAAGACATTCTATGGATTTCAGGATGGGTTTTCTTATACTGCTGTTCAGCCCCTCCAAGTATATTTAGGCGGTTCTCAGAATATGTGTGTACAGCATATCCTTCAACTTCGGGTTGGCTCTCTTTATGTTTGTTAACACTTTTCTGCTAATTTCAGGATGATTTGTCATGTATTTCTTAACAGATTCCCTGTTGACTTCTACATGTGCTTGAGTATATTTAGCAGCCGAGTTCCTTAGTTGTTTGTTGCGAACTGAATCTGTGAATCATTTCCTACGTTGTCTACTTTTAGATTGATGAGTTTACTTCTATGTTGCAATAGACTCATCTGAACTGAGAAAAAGGTTGATTCTAGGTTCAAGGAATGATATTCAGAAAGGCTGGGTATAACTTGTTTAGATTCGAGAAATGCAACTAGACCGGAAAGCTGACGGAAGAGTAGTTGGGGACGAAGCTGCTGGTGAAGCAAGGTTGGTGGTTTGCTTGTATGGAATATGTACATCGAACTGGCCTTACATTTCATCTCCAGAGAACCTAAGTCTCCTTTAATATACTCTAATCTCCTCTTTAATATAAGTGTTTTAATAGCTTCTCGGCACGAAACAACTCAAACTTGTAAGGGCACACATCTGCAGCCACGATGAGTTCACAGAAAGTACCATATTATGAGGTTTTGGCATCGATCGTATTTTTGTTTGTCTACAACTATAAGGAACTTAATTTGTGGTCAAAGTGTGCGGCTTAAGCATCTAACCTATTTTTTAACTTAGCTTATTTCGATATACCATATGACAATTAATCTATTGTTATTCACCCTAAAAAAATTTTAATCGCATTTTTCGCGAATTAGCCGCGATCCAGGCCGATTTATTTAAATTCCTTTCTTAGCGAGCACCTGCGGCCCTAGAGGAAGCTACATATCGAATTTTATTCCAATCCGTTCGGTGGTTTCTGAGATTTCGTTTTAAATGAGTGAGTGGTATTTGACAAATATATAGTAGATTAAAAATTTAATGTGTAAATGTTTTTAAGTTATAAATTTTATTTTTCATGCTTAAATTAAGATATGTAACAGTTGATTGATTGACTAAGAGAAGCTCATAGTACTAATCAGATTTATTTATTTCGATAAATATTATATCTAAATTCTATTTAGTCGACCTTACAAAATTTAAAGTACTTTCTCATATATAATAGGTTATTAGGTCTTATATTAACATACATTAACATAAAACCTAATACCCAATTATACAGGATGTCCCGAATTTAAATGGCAAAACATCAGGAACTTATAGGGGACCGAAAAACTTAAGACAAAAAGTCCTTTACAGATTTCCTCGTTTTTGCTTAGTTATAGAGGAAATCGCAAAAAAAGAAACAAAATAAGTTTTCATTTTTATACTTATTTATTTACATTTATATTTGTGTTATGTTCTTTTTAATGTAAATATTGCTCAAAATGTTCTCCTCTTGCACCAATGGAAGCATTACATCTAGCACTCACTTGATAAATTGCAGCTAAACATTGTTCTGATGATATTTGGTGCACTGCATCTATGATTCGGTCTCTTAATTGCTCTCTTGAGTTGATTGGCACCGAATAAACTTTCTGCTTCAAGGTTCCCCATACGAACAAATCCATGGGTGTCATATCAGGTGGTCTGGGTGGCCAAGGTACTACTCCTCCACGTCCAATCCATCGTTGTGGATAATTTATATCCAGCCAAGCTCGAACAACTCTGCTATAATGAGCTGGACATCCATCGAGTTGGAACCACATTTCAATCCGCTGCTGTAAGGGAATGCCATCTAAATAATTAGAAAATTCGTTCTCCAAAGAATGTGTAAATGTGATACCATTAACCCGGGAAGATAAATATAATATAAGTTGCCATAAATGCAAAATAATTTATCATGGAAAATGTTTTGGTATTAAGGAAAGGGAACGATGATATAAATAGATTTATTTATATAGATGATATAAAATCATTTTAAAAAAATTGGTTATGCTCGAAATGTGAAAAAGAAAAAAAAACACCTTCGTCTACTAGCAAACCAACAAGTCCGGCTAAATCACATCTAGACCTGAACATAGAGCCATCAGCGTCAGAAATACTCGCGGCGGTAAATAGAGCGGAAGCCAACACCGAAGAAGAAATCAACAACCTCAAAACGGCCCTCGAGAAGTACGGCGAGCTGACTTTCGAGCTTAGTGAAAGACTTAATAAGATTGAAAAACATCTCGAAAGTCAAGCAAAGCGTCTAGAAGAGGTCATAACAGAAAACAAAACCCTTAAATTAAAGGTGGAGGGTTTAGAGGTCAGGGTGAATAGGGCTGAGCAGGGGCTGCTTAACAGGTCTCTCGAGATCCGTGGTATCCCAGTTCGCCCGGGAGAGACTGCGGCGGGACTAGTCACCAGCGTGGGAGCAGGTCTTGGCCTGAAGATTAATATAGAGGACTTAGACTCTATAGAGCGTAAGAGACCTCGAAAAGAAGATCCCAGGCCGCCTCCCGTTATCGTACGCTTTGTGAGGTAAACATTACGGGATGATGTGGTGCAAATAAGGAAAGTGAAAAGAGATTTCATTTGAAGATCAGTGTCCTCGGCAGCTCCTGGGTCTTCCCAGTTGACTGTTGGTCTTCCTTTTTCTACGATGAGCGAGGAGGAGTCACTCTGCTGGCGGTGGTGGTGCTAGGGGGTCAGTTTGTTGTGCCTGAACCCCTTCCCTCGGCGAGTACGTCCGCTAAGGGTTTCAAGCCTTGCCATCTCCCGGGCCTGGGAGGCGGGGCTACGTCCCTGAGGGTTGGCGCAGTGCTTCAGCCCGTCAAAGAACTTGACGTGCCGGCGGCCAATGAATGTAGGGATGGAAGGCATCCTCAGCTGTTCGAGGATGTGACTATTCTTAGACCTCTCCAGGTTGGTACCACGGACGATTCGCCGAAGGACGGTGTTCTGGAACGTCTGGAGGGCATGGAGTATACATGTGGTGCAGCAGTGGAGCTCCATGGAGTAGGGTGGGTCTAATGATGGACTTATATATCTGGAGCTTGAGGCGGAGGGATAGTTGGGGAGAGGTCAGGAGATGATAGAGGCGGTATGTCTTCGCCCTGGCCTGTTTAATCCTGCTCTTCACGTGGGTGGAGAAGGTCAGGTGTCGGTCAATGTTGACCCCAAATTATAATATGGAGCTGGATATTGGTAGCTCGACATTGTCTACCGTGAAGTGCCTTGGAAATCTCTGGGATCTCCTGAGTTTGGCAAAGGATATCACAATAGCGTCAGTCTTCTTGGGTTAACCTTGATTCCGCAGGTGTGTAGAGCCTCGACAATGGTGGAAGGTTGCCCTCTGGGCCATGTCGAGTGCTCGGCCAGGGTTTAAGCTGGAGGCATAGACGGCAACGTCATCGGCGTATGCAGCAACTGCCGCCTCGGGATGTTTGATGGAGACCACTGGAGCCGTGAAGATGTTGAACAGGATTGGTCCAAGTACTGATCCCTATGGTACACCGCAGGTGGTGAGGACAGGTTGAGACAGGCTCTCACCGACTCGTACGACGAAAGATCTTCCGCTAAGATAGCTTCTGATCAGTCGGCATAGGGCGGTAGGGAACCTGTATTCTTCCAGTCGGCGGAGCAGTAGGGGGTGAGAGACGCAATCAAAGGCCTGTGTGCAATCCAACGAGATGAGCGCGGTGGATTTGTGATGGTATAGGCCTGTAGCTTAGCCAGATGGTGTTCGCAGGCAACACCTCGTTGGAAGCCGGTCTTTTCAGGTGGTATAACTTCTTCACGGCGACAGTGGTCGAGGATATGATAGTGGGCCAGTCTTTCAAACACCTTACTAATGTGAGAGAGGAGACTGATAGGACGGTAATGTTCCGCTACATTGCCACGTCTCTTGGGTTTTAAGAGAGGGACCACTACAGCCCGTTTCCAAACCGTCTAGTGGTCAGCAAGGTCCTGGAGCACTTGATAGTAACCAGCCTTAGACCGGTCCTGAATGCGGCGAGTCATCCACGGCAGTTCGGCTCGACCCGTGGCAAGGGAACCACTGATGCGTTGCTGAGAGTACGCCAGGATGCGCAGGAAAGGGCGGAGAAATACGTAATGCTTTTGATTTTCGACATTTCCTCCGCCTTTGACAGTGTGTGGTGGCCGGGCGTGCTTCAGCAACTGCAAAGGTTCGACGCCCCCAGCAACCTATATTCCCTCGTTAGTTACCTGAGTACAAGGAGTGTAAAGATAAGGGGTAACTACTACGAGGTGGAGAGAGAAATAGAGAGAGGATGCCCACAGGGATCGGTCCTAGGGCCGGCCCTGTGGAAGCTGGTCTTTGATGAGTTGTTGGGGGAGCTGCAGGAGAGAGGGTTCCTTGCCACGGCCTACGTCGACGACCTGGCAGTCATCGTGGCCGCAAATAGCAGAGCCAGAATTAAAACAGATGCAGAGAGGTGCGCCAGTTTTGTAGAAGAATGGTGTGTGAGGAAGACGTTGAGTATGGCGGCAGCCAAGACCCAAGCCATACTCGTAAAGGGCTCCACGGATAGGGCTCACCCTATCACTTTGAACATAGCAAACGAAAGGATAAGACCAGGTGAGGATGTGACCTACTTGGGAGTCAGGTTTAGAAGGAAGTTTGACCCAACCCCTCACCTGGAGTACTTGAAGGATAGGGTGACGATGACCATTTATAAAGGTGTGGTCTTGGGTATACTGAGGTATGCATCCCCTGCGTGGAGCCGAAACCTCACACAGCCGCAGAGAAGAAAACTGGCCACCATACAGCGATTGGCTCTGTTGCGGGTCACGAGGGCTTATAGAACGGTGTCGCATGAGGCGGTGCAGGTGCTGGCCGGAGCAATGCCCCTGGACCTCGTCCTCAGAGAGGACAGAATAAAATATGAAGTCAAGAGGCAGGGGCTGGAAGCGCTTCCGGAGGGACTCCGACAGCGTGTCGGCGAGACCCCAAACCGTTGGAAGAAGATTCTCCGGGAGGACTCTATCGAGGAGTGGAATGGGCGGTGGGTGGCAAGCCAGAAAGGAGCCACTCTGAGGAAGTTCTTCCCCACCGTCCAAAAGAGGTTAGAAGCGAGATGGGTCCTCCCAGACTACTGGGTCTCGCAGATGCTGACAGGACACGGCGGGTTCCGGGGAAAGTTAAATGAACATGGACAGGAAATCGACCCCCGGTGCCCGACTTGTGGAGTCCCAGAGACAGCAGAACACGTTGTGTTGTCCTGCACCGAGATGGAAGGAAACCGTGCCAGGTTGTCGAGAAAAACAGGGATCTACGCCCTCGTCGAAGCTGACTTCCCCCGACTCGTTGAAGAGGACAACTATCCCTACTTCAGGTAATTACTCTACGGGTGGAAGGAAGTGGTGGGCCCTACACATTTCACCTTAGGTAGGCCCATCCCCGCTGTCGGCGAGCCACCGGAAGAGGAAGATGACGAAGATGTCGAATAGAGACTGTGAGGAAGTGCAGGACCGGACGGATGCGGTGGACCGGAAGGGCTGGACCAGGCGGACCGGACGGATGCAGTCCTCGGGAAAATTGGAGTGGACCGGACGGATGCGGCGGACCAGGAGGGCTGGACCGGGCTACCGTCCGGAAAACAAGGTGCGGTCGCTAAGGCGTGCAATGCATTGCCGGGCCGCACCACAGGAAAAGGTGCGGTAGCTAAGGCGTGCATTGCATGGCCGGGCCGCACCGCAGGAAAAGTAAGAAGGTGCGGTCTATAGGGCATACTGAGCATGCTGGGCCGCACCACAGGATTGTGCCCAAAAAAATAAACGGTACCCTCACCAAAAGATGTAAAAATTGTAAATAAAGAACTTAATTGGCGGCAGCGGCATACATAAAACCCATATGTTGAACCCGCTGCCGCCAAAACCCCGTATGCCTAAAAAGGTTTGGAAGGGGAAGAAAAAGGGAAGGGGAGAAGGGGGGGAGAAGGGAAGGGAAGAAGGGAAGGGGAGAAAAAAAAAAAAAAAAAAAAAAAAAAAAAAAAAAGTGATGCCCTCCGCACCATGCGCATGCGCTGGCCCTGCCGCAGTATTTCATTGTGTGCCCGTATTGCTGCGGCACTGTACAGGTGCGGGCTCTTCTTTAAACATACCGACCCTGAATCTCACTCCTTCTAATGATCCTAATCTTCTGGATGTCTTCAAGCTTTACTTGGGGCTCAGTGATAATTTGTATTGTTTCTGTGTCATATGACACAGAATCTTCGCCCCTTCTTGTTAGTCTTCTGGCCATTTTGAAGCCAGGGATCTTGTGCTTGAGATCTTCGGTGATGTTCTTCATCGATTGGTCGACATCAAATCCATATAGGACAAATTTTTTCGTCCTTTTTGTGCCTCTAGGGGCAAAAGTATGAAATTGGACCACTTGATCGGTCCTTAGCAATCTTATGGCTTTGTCGTGGTCCTCTTCGGTGTCCACGTATAGCCTGGTTTCCCTGGGTGAGGAGTTGGCTGACGTGTTTGTCACGCCAAGAGTCTCCGTAGTTGAACTATGGAGACTGGCGGGGAAATGATGGTGGGTGGAGGGGGCTTCGTTTGAGTCTGAGCTGGTTGGGTCTGTAGTAGGGCAAATTGGTTGGTGACCTGCACCGGGGGCCTCTGTGGTTGGGGTCTTGGGCGAAACTTGTGTTTCCTAAACCAGCTCAGACTAGACCGCACCTTCTTACTTTTCCTGCGGTGCGGCCCGGCCATGCAATGCACGCCTTAGCGACCGTACCTTTTCCTGTGGTGCGGCCCGGCAATGCATTGCACGCCTTAGCGACCGCACCTTGTTTTCCGGACGGTAGCCCGGTCCAGCCCTCCTGGTCCGCCGCATCCGTCCGGTCCACTCCAATTTTCCCGAGGACTGCATCCGTCCGGTCCGCCTGGTCCAGCCCTTCTGGTCCACCGCATCCGTCCGTTTCAGTTTAGGAAACACAAAGTTGCTGTCGGTCTCGTCTAGGTGGCGCTTCTCACGCCCGCCGGTGGCACCTGATTGGTCCGCAGTTCCGCTGGTGTCAGTCTCCATGAAAGACGTCATCTCATTGGTCCGCTCCTTTCCTCCTGGTGTAGTGGGGAGGGACCTGAAAAGTGGGTGAGTGGATGTGGGGGTCCAAGCCACGACCAAAAATGAGTCTAGCGAGTGCTAGCTAAGACTCAGAGTGGAACTGAAGTTCTGGAAGCGTTGTCAGAAAGAAAAACCTGATCAATAGCTTGATCAGAACCAGAGATTTCACCACATGATTCTCACAGGATTTATCTCGGAGAAGAGATGACACCGACCAATAGGCACCTCTACTGGCTGGCTTGTCAGAAGAAATCCACAGGAAAAGTAAAATACGTCTGGTTCGCGGGCGGTAGAGTACGTTGCAGGAAAGACGATGGCCAACCAGTTACTATTATCGACCGGCCCCAGGATCTGGAAGTTTTCATCTGACTTTCCGTTATAGCTCTAGTGAAACTGGTATTCCTTGACATCACAGAAACTAATTGCATGGTATCGTTGACACCTAAATTTGATATCCCTAATATATATATCTCACTAATTTATGCCTACGTTATTATTTTTAATTCATTCTGTAAATTTTTTTTTTAATTTCATTTTATTTTACTGATTTCCAATTTTACAATTCTTATCCGCTTTCTGTTACCTTTTCGCACTATATTGGCTTATTTCGTGGTATCGCCTATGCTTACTTTTGAATTTTGTTTCTCTCATACATTCGACCTTTTTTCCAACATAAATAGTTGTACATCTTTTTTTTTCATTTTATTTTCCTAACTTTGCATATTTGTTGGTTACAAAGTTTAAATCTAATTTTTTTAGTTATTTAATCAATTTTCAACATACAATGTTCTTTTCTGCTCATTACTCATATAACAGTTTTTTAATGTTTTTTTTCTCCCAAAACATAAGTGTATTTTCCTTAACCTTTCTCCAGTGTGTCTAGTATCCTAACTATCTGTCACGTCAACTCCCAATCCTTGCCTGCCCATTTTGAAGAATTTTATCAATATTTTTCACAAAACTTTTACCATATAATATCTATTTCCGAAACGTGGCTTAAGCCCCACATTCCTTCCTCTTCCGTCTCCCTTCCTGATTACTCTCTTACCCGCCATGACCGGGCTGGCCGGACTGGTGGTGGTGTTGGCATATATGTACACGATAGCTTGAATACAAAAATCCTCGATTTCTCTCCCTTATCCATATACCCACACGTTGAATACCTTATCCTAGAAATTTCATCTGGCAATCATCACCTACTGTACGCTGTGATATATCGCCCTCCTCTTGTTCCGTTCGATCCTTCCTTCGAATCTTCCTTATTTAACCTTGTTCCTCTCTATTCCAATATTATTATCTTTGGAGACCTCAACACAAATTTCCTTGCTGACTCTAACGATAAGCGGTATTCAGATAACTTGTTCTATTCCCTCCGTCTTTTCATTGTACCTTTCGCTCCTACTCACCATTCCCGCTGGTCCGATACATGGTTAGACCTATATATCATAGATTCTCAAAAAAACCTCCTTTCCTCCTCCCAATGTCCTGTGTCCTTCCTATCCTGCCATGACCTAATCCAAATATCCTATTGTTACGGGCCACTGGGGGTATGACTAATCAAATCACAACTTAAATACTACACACTAATTTATTTACAACTTAATAAATACAAATAGGTCCCTTAAGCTACTTAATCTAATAACAATTATACTTAGGTCTAATTACACTAATATGTATATTACACAATACTTATCTTTAATATCTTAATACTAGATGTCACAATTATACATAAGAATCTATTACACTGACACACAGAGACTGTTACTACACTCACTGACACTGTTAATCACTGTCACTAACTCACGGACTGAACTGTCACTGACACTTGACTGATTGATCGTTACTTGATCACTGACACATGGATACTGCCTCAGGATGTCACAGACTCCTGACTGACACTTGCCCGACCGATCACTTACTGACCACTGTCACCGCAATACTGGCTCACCCCCGGGCCGCCCAGGGTACCCCCAACCTCACCTGACCGTAACACTGCCCCCTTCTTAAAAGTGCTCTGCCCCAGAGCACAGTTTGGAGCAATTAGATGCGATGAGCTTTTTCCGAAGTAGTAGCCGTTTGCCCTCCAGGGATTAAATGTGCAGACCAATATGACTATCCCAGAGTTGTCAAATGCATGTGTCTTACGGTCTTCCATTCCAGGCCGTCATATTCACAGCCCAACTTGGGGATGGCGAGCTTAGTGACATGCTGTCTAAGAAGCTTGCTGCGCAGGTCGTTGAAGCTTTGCTGTAGTGCGCCGTACGTTGATTTCTGATGGGAGGCGCGCTTGGTAACCAAGTAAAACAGATGCTGGCCTCCGTGCGTTTGGTGAAGTGCCCTTCCAACACTTGGTCCTTGATGTTCTAATTCTTCAGTTCCAGCAAACTTCTTTCTGAAAACAGTTGCGATCCCTCGAGAGTTTCTCAGATCTTCGGTGACGCAATGGGCCAGAGCACAGTCCACTGGTAGCGAGATGTCTCTGCAGATTATTTGGGTCACTCCACGGGCATCCAGAACTTCAGGACGCGCAACTGAGTCGTTCGTTCTCACGGTAGAGAGATATCTCACTTGCTGTTCTTTTGCTCGGCCAAGATCGCCTTTTCTTCCACAGCGATAATCATTTCCTCTCCTTTTAAAATTGCCATCATCACTGCTCCTTCCAGAATTGTCACCATTTCCCCTTCTCCTGCCATATCTATCATCCTCTCCTATCCGCCTCCAAGCAGGAGCAGATGGAAGATTTGATCCATTTTCTTTTTGATTCATGATGGCTTCTTCTTCACGTTTCCTCTGTTCTTCAAGTTTCCTGATTTTTTCCGTCCCTGCCTTTCCTTTACGAAGGAAGAGCTCTCTACCTCTTAGCGTCACCACACCTCTCGACATATCAAGCTTAAGCCCGTATTTGACCATCAGGCCCGTGCCCAGTATGACGTCTTCATCTACTTCGGCAACGAGAGCGCGGTGCTTCAGAAACTGGCCTCCGACGAGGAAGGTGGCAACTGTCTCCCCGCAGACCTGGGCTGGCTGTCCTGTGGCCGTCCGTAGTGCCCAAGTACTTGGTGAGATCTGTTCAGTGGGAACCGTCCTCGGGCTCAGTATTGTCATCGTTGCGCCGGTGTCCAGCAGAAGGCTTCGTAGTTGCCCGTTCACCATTCCATCCACATAGAATCTATTCGCCCTGCTTCCAATTAACGCTACTCGGATGGTCTTCTTGGAGCCTTCCACACCACGGGTTGGCACTTGCCTCTTCCCTCCAACCCTCCTTGATTTACCTTTGGCTTCTTGTTTCATGGACTGGCACTTGTTTCTTCGGTGTGCCAGGTGGCCGCAGCTCTAGCAACGTATCTCCTTGCGGTTCCCGAAGGCCTCCAAAACCTTTTTCACTATCTCCCCGACGCTGGGGACTGCAGCAGACTCTGCTTCCGCTGCGCAAACTCGTGCATGGACCCTTACTGACTGCTTGACAACCTCAAACTCCATGGCCTGAAGTAAAGCATCGCCTAAAGTCTTTGGCCGGGCGAGTTTCACAGCTTGTTGTGTCTCCGGGTCCCGAAGTCCGTCCAGAAATTTGTCTACCGCCAGGCTCTCGTACACATCATCGGTGACCGATGGGTAGGCATTCCTCACAAGCCGGGCGACATCAGCCTCGAATTCCTGTAGCGTCTCAGTGTTCTTTTGGATCCGGTTTCTTAGTTGTGAGCGGTATAGCTGGTCCATGTGGCAGTGGCCGAACCGCATCTCCAGTCTTCTCACCAGCTCTCCGTAGTTGGACCGCTCCGACATCGGCATCCCCTGGAGTACTCCCAAGGCGTCTCCACGCAAGGCTAGGCACAACGTTGAAGCCGTTGGTCTCTTGAGACCATCCATGGATCGAAGCCGCTGTCTCGAAGAGAGTCATATAATCCTCCCACGGTGTCTTTCCGTCGAACACTGGAATGATGTTGTGTGCTGGTGGCGTCCCAGCATTGGCAAGCCAAATGGTGTTGTGAGAGCTGCTCTCGGAGGATCTGTCGCTGTCGTCCTTCGGTGGGTTGGTCATGCGTCCCTCAAGGGCTTCTACTCTTGACCTAAATGAACTCAGGTCATTTTCAATCGAGCAAACCTTCTCTCCTAACCTACACTCTACATCGGCTAACTTTTTTGTCCACAGTCTCCATCAACTTATTTTCTACAGCACTTAGCTTACATTCTAGTGTACTTAAATTATCTTTAACATTACTTAACTCAGTACTCAATTCTTTTTGTACATTACCTAATTTGTTTTCAACATTGCCTAACTCTTTACCTAATTCATTTCTTACATTACCTAACTCATTACCTAATTCATTTCTCACATTACCTAACTTGTTTTCAACATTGCCTAATTCATTACATACTTCATTTCTTACATTGCCTAATTCAGTTTTAAAAGTTGCAGATAATCTGCTCAAATCGGTCTCAAAATTAACGCTATCTGGGTTTTCCCCGAGTCTATAAAAAACTGGCGCAAACGCTGCTGCAACACAGTTTTTGATCCGGAGGTATCCAGATCGCGCTCCTCCAATTCTTGCTTCAAATCTGCAACTTTTAAATCATTTAATCTAACGCTTTGAGTAGCCATTTTCCAGTAGCCCAATAATTACAAAACAAATACAGGACAAACAATAGCAATTCAACTGTAATCCCACTTCTGACACCAAATTGTTACGGGCCACTGGGGGTATGACTAATCAAATCACAACTTAAATACTAAACACTAATTTATTTACAACTTAATAAATACAAATAGGTCCCTTAAGCTACTTAATCTAATAACAATTATACTTAGGTCTAATTACACTAATATGTATATTACACAATACTTATCGTTAATCTCTTAATACTAGATGTCACAATTATACATAAGAATCTAGTACACTGACACACAGAGACTGTTACTACACTCACTGACACTGTTAATCACTGTCACTAACTCACTGACTGAACTGTCACTGACACTTGACTGATTGATCGTTACTTGATCGCTGATACATGGATACTGCCTCAGGATATCACAGACTCCTGACTGACACTTGCCCGACCGATCACTTACTGACCACTGTCACCGCAATACTGGCTCATTGGGCTAGAAGTCGGCCTATTTAAAGCTAAGCCGAACATTCTAGATCGTTCTAGCCAGATTACAGGTCTAGGCCCTTCTGGCCCGCCGTGACCCGTCTAGGCCACCCTAGCGGCCTTTCCAGCTACCTGCCCCCGGGCTGCCCAGGGTACCCCCAACCTCACTTGACCGTAACACTGCCCCCTTCTTAAAAGTGCTCTGCCCCAGAGCACGGTTTGGAGCAATTAGATGCGATGAGCTTTTTCCGAAGTAGTAGCCGTTTGCCCTCCAGGTGTTAAATGTGCAGACCAATATGACTATCCCAGAGTTTGGTTTCCAAACCCATCAGCTTCCTACTAAAACCATAACATACCGCAACCTTGACACCCTTGACCGCGATAGTATCCTACCTCTCCTCGAAACCTTAGATTGGTGTAGAGTCTACTCAACCTCTTCCATTGACGCCATGGTGGAAATCCTCACAACCAATCTCCTCAGTATCCTCGATACCCACGCTCCGCTTAAAAACTCCCCCTTTCGCTGTCGGCCGGCACCATGGATGTCTAAAGAAATTAAAGATCTGCAGAGAAAGCGTGAAGCTGCACGAAGACGATTTAGACGAACGAGACTCGCGGACGACTATCAAGCATTTAAAGTACACCGTAACCTGGTGCAAGTAAGAATTCGTCATGCGAAATCTTTCTATTTCCATGAAGCCCTATTGTCCTCTTCCGACTCCAAGTCAAAATGGCAACTCCTTTCGTAAATCAATAGGAATCCTCAAATTATTTCATCGTTCCCGCCATTCCCTTCCTCAATCCACACGAAAACAACTAGTTTCCTCATTCATTTTTCCTCAGTTTGACTACGGGTGTGTGGTGTATGGGGGCCTCTCGATGGGGCTCCGGGACAGATTACGATTCATGAACAGTTTTATCAGATTTGTAATCGGAGCCCCGAGACGTTCCCATGTATCTCACTTGCATTTGCATTTCATTTTATTCAATCTTCCAGGTAAAAAATATGGTCCCACCAGTAATCCGTTCCAAATTCCAAGCCAACGTTAATAGCAAATTCATGCTGAAACCTATTCTCTCTAATAGTTCTGGGATTTTCAAGAGCCCATACATGATAATTTCTTTGATTAACAATTCCTCCTCTTGTAAAGTTAGCTTCATCGGTCCATATAATTTTTAATGGAAATAAATTATCATCGCGACTTTTGTCAAGAAACCAGTTACTAAAATTCAATCTCTTGACATAATCTTGAGGTGATAAATTCTGAACTTTTTGAAGATGGTATGGGTAGCGATTATCACCTTTCAAAATATCTGAGTAACCGACTGAAAACTGATTTAGGAATTATAATCCTAGAAGGAAGCCAAAATGTAAACAAATAAAATAATGTAAAGGATAGCATTAAGTGTTTACATATCTCACTGCCAAGCCTGACGAACTTTGAAAGGTGATAATCGCTACCTGTAACATTTTTGTTTTATTTCTTTTTTTTGCGATTTCTCCAAAACTAAGCAAAAACGAGCAAATTTCTAAAGGACTTTTTGTCTTAGTTTTTCGGTCCCCTATAAGTTCCTGAAGTTTTGCCATTTAAATTCTGGACACCCTGTATATGAGAGAGTAGTTTATTTTGATAAATAGAACATCAAACATTTGCTAATATTTCTTCATTAGAATTTAAAAAAATTAGCATTCTTGCTTTTTCAGGAGATAACTGACATCTAATTGAGAGTAGCATCTCTGCTTTAGAAAACAGTTCTTCGCAGGGAACTGATGAGGCTACTGAACATAATAGCTCTTCAGCAATTTCATACAAATATGGAAATTTATGTTTGTTGTTAAACCACCACTGCAGTGGGTCTTCATCAATATTTATCCCCTCGTTGAAGGATCCTCCCCCCCCCCCCCCCAAGAAGTAATTTTGATTACTCCGAAGGCTCCGTTCGAAACATATTTATGTATGGATCGGAAGAAACCAACAGCATATGGTAAACATCTTCGTTGGTAGCTACTCTGAAGAATTTTCTTGAATGGTCTACACGATGTCGCCTATAATAAGACACAATAAATCCGAGTTTTGGCGCTGATTAGTTAATGTAGAAGAAACTTGGATACACCATTATATGCCCGAAACAAAAATACAGTCCAAACCACTGTCTGTCCACTGACTGCAAAGAGGGAACCGGCTCCAAAAAACAGCATAACCTGTTTTTTTTTTTTTTTCTCTGTTTTTTTTTAGTGGTAATTTTCCGGCTGGGAAAGTGATGGGATAGTCATGGAGTTATTTTAATCGATTATCTTCAAAAAGAAAAAACATTACAGGAGCAAACTACGCATTATTACTTGGCAAGCTGAAAGCAGAACCTGCGGAAAAACGGCCATATTTGCTGAAAAAGAAAGTCCTGTTTCACCAAGACAACGTACCGTCGCTCACCTCTGCGGTTTACGACAACCGCACAAAATCCACGAATTACGATTGGAATTGCTTGACCATCCGCCTTACTCACCAGATATAACCCCAAGCGACTTCTTTTTGTTCCCTCATCTAAAAATTGCGCTCGGAGGACAGAGATTTTCGTCAAATGAAGAGGCACTCACCTTCATAAACAATTATTTAGCAGAGAAAAATGCCGAGTGCTATTTGGACGGGTTACAGAGATGGGAGCATCGCTGGGAGAAGTGTGTAGAGTTACAAGAAGACTATGTTGAAAAAAAAAATTCAGAAAAAATGTCTTGTATCTTAGTTTGGTCGGATATTTTCAGACCACCCTCGTACAGTGCGGCTCACAATGGCTTCCTCTATTCAGTTACGGTCAAAGCGTTTGGGAGGCGGAGGGGGTTTGCCTTCTTTTTGAAGATAATCGATTAAAATAACTCCATGACTATCCCATCACTTTCCCAGCCGAAATAACAGTTTATGCTTTTTTTTTGGAGCCGGTTCCCTCTTTGCAGTCAGTGGACAGACAGTGGTTTGGACCGTATTTTAGTTTCGGGCGTATAATGGTATATCCAAGTTTCATCTACATTAACTAATCGGCGCCAAAACTCGGATTTATTGTGCCTAAACTGCGCCAACAGAGCGTTTGTGTTAGCTCGCTAACGTGAGCAAACATAGCACCCAACGCGCAGACAGCTTTCTCATGCCTAAATGTTGATTTAGTATATGACAAAGAAGTTCTTTTGACATGTTCATAACCTCTGCTATCTCTCTCACTTTAATTTGGCGGTCGTCTAGCGCCATTTGGCTGCCTCTATTCAGTTACGGTCACAGCCTTTGGGAGGCAAACCCCCTCCACCTGTCTCATAACTCCATGGTTGTGCTGTATGTTGTCACATGTGTCCTTTGAAAATAAAGCTGTTATATATAAAACTAGTTGTTATTACTAACATGGTAGCAGCGGTAAAAGTGAAATATTGCGGAAAGAATTAATCCGTGACTAAATCGTTGTTAAGTTAAAAGCCGTTCGTTAAGAGACAAGTTGGTCCAGGATTATGAATTAACTTTTGAAAAGGCCAAAACACTGGCTTGGCAACACGAGAATCTAAAAAAACAAAAAGTAATGTTTAATCCAACGCCATACACGTTCAACACAGGAGACATATCGAAATAAAAGAAGGGAGGAAAAGAGATTGCACAGGAGAAAGAAGAGAGCTTGGGAGAATTGCAGGATGAAGGACGTAGAACACCGCAGGACATCTCGTGACACTCGCCTCTTTTATCAGAAAGTAAATGAGGGCCGTAAAGCCTTCAAACCTAAAGTAATTATGTGCAAAAATGAGGACGGAAACCTGCTGACGGAGAGAGGGGAAATCCTGAAGAGATGGGCAAGGCACTTCAGCGGAGCACTTCAAATGGAGAACCTTGAAGTAGAAATGGCCAGAGAGGAGGACGATTTCTCTAACGATGCCGAGCCACCGGATGATGAAGACATGGAGACGGCCATAGCGAAACTGAAAAACTACAAGGCTCCGGGACTGGATGGAATTCAAGCGGAGCTGATACGCTATGGAGGAATAGAAGTGAGAAAGGAGCTCCATAATCTCATTTTGAAGATATGGGAAGAAGAGAAGATGCCTGATGAGTAGAAAAGGGGAATTATCTACCCACTGCACAAGAAAGGGGACCAGTCAGACTGCGACAACTACAGAGGCATAGTGATCCTCTCGTGCGCATATAAAGTTCTCTCTAATATCCTATTTGAGAGACTAGTCCCTCATGCCGAGAGGGAGATAGGGAAATATCAAGCGGGATTTAGACGAGGGAGATCAACGTTGGACCAACTATTCTCACTGAGGCTGATGCTAGAGAAATGCAAAGAGTACAGAATAGTTACCCACCACCTCTTTCTTGATTTTAAAGCTGCTTACGATAGTGTAACTCGGCCAGAACTCTATCAGGCCCTGTTAGATATGAACGTACCAGCCAAGCTGGTACGGCTTGTGAAAATGACAATGTCGGGCTCGAGGTGTGCAGTACGAGTAGGAAATGACTACTCAGATGATTTCAACACAAACTGCGGAGTGAGGCAGGGGGATGCTCTTGCCTGTATTCTCTTTAACTTTGCTGCAGAGAAAGCGGTACGTATGTCCGGAATCCAACTCCATGCAACCCTTTTTAACGGTACAGTTCAGCTTCTGGGATACGCTGACGACTTTGATACTGCTGCTAGATCGGAACGTGCACTGAGAGAGGCGGTCTTGGCCATAGAAGATGCAGCAAAGAAACTTGGGCTACACATTAATGAAGCTAAGACCAAGTACATGAGAGTCGGAGGAGATGGACCAGGGATTGGTCCATTTGTGGCTGGACCATATAATTTTGAAAATGTAAGTAGCTTTATCTACCTCGGGGCTGAGATCAACTCAGGAAACGACATCTCTCGAGAAGTCAACAGAAGGATAGCAACAGCGAGACGGTGCTACTTTGGCCTTGCGAAGCATTTTAGAAGCAGGTTCCTGTCTAACAGGACCAAGATCACCCTCTACGAAACTTTGGTCCGCCCCGTTTTAACTTATGGATCAGAAGCATGGGCCTTTAAAAAACAGGATGAAAATAGGCTTCTGATCTTAGAAAGATCAATTTTGAGGAAGATTTTTGGTCCTGTTAAAGAGGGTGAAATTTGGAGAAGAAGAAGAAATGTCGAACTGGCTGGCCTGTATGGGAGTGCAGACTTGGTAAAGTTTATCAAGATAGGACGACTTCGATGGGCCGGGCACGTCGCACGCATGGATGACTCGGCGATACCCAGGAGGATACTGTCCGGAAAGTTGCATGGGCGAAGAAAAGTCGGCAGGCCAAATGTGAGATGGGAGGATTCAGTGACACTGGATGCACGGACCCTGCTGGGAGTCCGAAACTGGAGAGCTACTGCAGCTGACAGGATTGACTGGCGAAAGCTTTTGGAGGAGGCCCAGTCTCGGTGACGGGATGTAGAGCCACCGATGTAATGTAATGTTTAATAACATACCGAGCCCACACTTAGAAAAAATGAGAAGCTCCAGCCCACCTAAAAGAGTGGCAAGTACCCATGATGTGGAGAAATTCCTTATCACCCCAAGATAATATTGCCAGTAAACGATATTAAATGTACCAAATGTAACTTCTGAGGCCACATACCATCATAGTCTCGATTCACTCGTCTAAAATCACCAGAAGGTCATCAACAGCCTATTAAATCAAAAGACAAATATGTACGATTGGATTGGCAAGGGTGTGAGACTGACTCCAATGATTCGGAAGACTTTATTGGAGGTATTCACGACACCACGCTGACAGAAGACAAGAAGTGAAATATTGCTCTCTGTGAATGGTATGAAGGTCACTTGCAAAATAGATTCGGGAGCAGATGTCATGGTCTTTCCGGCTCAGTCTATAGACTCACTGCCGAAGATTGACCCTCCAAAAACCAAACTCTGGGTCGCTGGCCAAGCGATGTTATCGGTATGCAAACAGCCAAAATCCGCTATAAAAATATTAAAATCTTTGAAGACATAAATTATCTTGATAGTCTTAACGTTCCGCTTTTAGGAAAACCAGCTATAATCGAAAAACTATCATGACGTAGTACAAAGGTCTGGCTTGCATATTTTCATACAAAGGTATTTATATAGGAGCAACCTGAGACATACAAATACAGTTAATTGTAAATAATTGTCTAAAGAACTTAAGTAGATATGATAACATAAGGAGCAATGAAATTTTAAAAAAATAACCATGAGTGAATAAGAAAAGGTATATACAGATAATGAACTATGTCTAAATGTACATTGAATGAAGAAAATATTTACAGATACCACGATATATGTTTATACATACTGCACACGTTTACTTATACACATACACATATGAATTGTGAAGTTAATAGATAATATTTCATTGTATAGGAAAAACAATTAAAGAGAAAGGAAATTTGCATTTTTATAAAACAAATGGTTATGTACCATTATAGAACAAATAAAGGATTATTATTTAAAAAAAGAAAATTTATCAACCAAATCATCGGTATCACATTTATAGCCCAGTCAATGAAAGCAAGAAATTAGCCTTTGTCGCAACTAATTAGGGGAAAGCTGAATTTTTGCAGGGTGTTAGTACATAAAGTATACACTAAGAAAACACAAAGCCCCGACCCCCACCCCTCTTGCTTCCCCCCCCCCCACTCCTTCAGCAACATTACAAGTACAGAGCTCTGGTTATATGCCGACAGCTCGAAACCTAATCATGCTATCGGAGTGTTCTTTTTTTATTTTACTCCTAATAATAATACAAACAAATTATGTTATATACGCTTTTTATGTAGATAGCTTAGTTTCGCCGTAATACTTAATCATATACAGAAAACTGCCACTAGAAAAAACAAAAAGTAACTTTAACAAATTATAGATTTTTTCATTACGTTTTGGGAAAAATAGTGTTAAACAAAACTTATAGATAATATAATTAGCTTTAAAATGATGTGTCTCATAACGCATAAAATTAAAATAATGGCTTCATAGAGAGCGTTGAAAGAGTAGTGGACACCGCTCCGCCGGTCCGAGCAGGGCCGTGCTGAGGTGCACAAACGCATATTCTGCTGTTCTGGATCATGGATTTAGTTTAAATGCAGCAACAATGTAATAACGTTTATTTTTAGGTTATTACTTCTAAAGTGCATTTTTTGTGCTATAATAGTCTATAGTTTACTTGTATCACTTATATAGTACAAAATTTAGCATCGCAGATTCAACTCCAAGAATCAAAAACCACCCTTATTATAGGGGGTTGTTCACCACCCTTAGCTGTAATTGTGATAAAAAGTCTTCCTCAAAATATCTTCGGGCTTAGGGAAGAGAGTGGATGAAAGTCGTATGTTGCTGCCAGTCTGATCTCGGAACTCGGAAAACGTTACTCTTGGCACATATATACATAAGAAAGCAAAGAAAATTTGCAAAAAATGTCATTTTATTCCTCTCTCTCCCATATCATAATTTTAGAGCTATGAAAGATTGAAAAATAGAAGATTTTTTACTTGAGGTAAGTCGCAGTTCTCCGGAATAACACGTTTATCGGTACTCATTTGGCTATAACTCCGAAACTATTTGTCCAACTCAAATTTCTCTTTTTTCATATGAAAGCTGGTTAAATTTACTATAATAACTGAAATATTAAATTTTGATCTAATCCCGTAAAAAACCCACGGCAGAATATTGAGAAACCCGTAGTTTTGTGAAAAACTCTTATTTTACGGCACATTTATCACAATAACTCCAGAACTATTTCTCTGATTCAAAATCTTTTTTTTCCTTCTGAAAGTTGTTTAATTTTTCTACGAGATCCTATTTATGAAATTTTGATTGAATTCCGGAAAATACCTATTTCTGCAATAAGCAAGTGTGCGTATCAGTGTGGACCTCTCAGAACTAAACCGTTATGTAAAATTACAAGTTCACCCCTTGCCCAAGGTAGATTATGAAATGAGATTGTTGCCGGGGCTAAGTATTTTTCTAAACTGCCAATAACGGTATCTGTCAAGTGAAACTAGAGGAAGAATCCATAGATCTGACTACCTTTCTTACCCCTTTTGGCAGATTCATATTCCTACTGCTCCCAGTTGGGATAAGTTCGGCCCCTAAATTCTTCTTAACACTATTAGAAGAAAATTTCTAATCTGCTTGAAAGAAAAAAAAAAATACAATGAACCATATTGATGACATTCTGGTTTGTGGGACTACACGCATGGAACATGATGCTTGCTTGGAAGATGTACTGAACATGTTACAAAGGGAGGGCATAACTGTTTAATGAAAGATAATGATATTTTTCGATGCGACTCCGCAAACTCGCATCGACCTTTGGAAAATGGACTGTATTGAAAACTATAAAAATGAGTGATCGCACCTTTGGGGAGACCTTAATCAGAAGGTAATCTAACCA
The DNA here is from genome assembly GCA_003667255.2 of Euschistus heros. NCBI lineage: Eukaryota > Metazoa > Arthropoda > Insecta > Hemiptera > Pentatomidae > Euschistus > Euschistus heros. The sequence continues at coordinate 64,650 of RCWM02000926.1, read as the reverse complement.
AATATTACAGAAAAAATCACTCACCTGGATATGACCGCCGACTTTCTTCTCGGAGGCCTCCAAAGGAGTCGCGGGTGGGCGAACGATTCTCGCAGGCTGAAACACTTGGTCAGGATATCCTCTTCTTAAATCACCACTCATTAATGGGAATATTACGTCTTTATTAAATGTCATAGGAAACAAAAAACACTTTAAGAAAAAGAAAAAAGTTTTTGGAAGGCTATCTTAGCCTTGCTCATAAAAATGCAGGAAGACCAAAGGGCCTTGGACATAGATATGCTTGCGTACAGGGGAGCAGGCAGCGACAGAGTAAGAACGATTATTCCTGTAATGGGATTAATGCAGATAAGGGCTAGTTACCTAGTAATTTTATAGAGTGCGTGACTATGTACGATATGTTACACCTTTTCTCCTTTCCCCCCTTCACAAAAGCGCCGATTGGCGCGAACAAAAGGGGGGCATAACCTTTAATAAGAATATATCAATCATCATTCAGAATCCAATGACTTTTCTTGGAAATATTTCCTCTAAAAGGTTCGCACCAGGTAACAGATATGCGAGTAATAGGGTATGCTAAAATATCAGTGTAACAGGGTAAACGATTACGAATATGGAGAGACGCTGACCTTGAGACAAGTAACAGGTATTTTGTAACAGAAATTATTTGGACCTGTATCGGTCGTCTCTTTTACTGAAAAATATCGGTTTAGAACATCCCAACTTTATTTAAAATATCTTGGCCAGATATGATGTACTTTCTATAATCCATTGTCGTTATTCTTAAGGGACTTTGTCCGAGAATGAAGTTTATTTTCTATCTATCTATCTATCTACTTCACTTCTACAGTGAATAATATAAGTAAATAATATAATTACTTAGGTATATATTTCATATTAGAGTGTATTTTAATGATTATTAAAATTAACAATAATAAAATAAATAAAAATAATTTTCAGAAAAAAAACCGACTTCAAGATTAAACCTAAATATATAAACTTGAACTAAAAAATAAAAAATTATATTTTAATTTCTTCGAAACAAAAACCATGAAATGACAATCAACGAAATTATCGATACTTATATACCTATTTACAATTTATGATCAGTTATTTTTGGAGTCGGTGCCAACCAAAACAAACAGAATTTGAAAAAAAATGATAATTGTAAAGACGACTCTAAAAATAACTGATCATAAATTGTGAATAGGTGTGTATAAGTATCGATAATTTCGTTGATTGTCATTTAATGGTTTTTGTATCGAAGAAATTAAAATATTATTTTTTATTTTTTAGTTCAAGTTTGTATATTTAGGTTTAATATTGAAGTTGGTTTTGTTTTTTTTCTAAAAATTATTTTTATTTTTTACTTTTTCGTGGTGAGTGTATTTTTGTTTATACAGTCAATTCTCGATCTTCAAGCTACCCTGAAAAATAGTTCGACTTACTGAACAAAGAATTATCGAGGTTATCATTCCACTTATCTGCATGTAAATGGGAAAATTGCAGTTGAAATCATTACGTACATTTTCATTAATGGGAATGTTGTTTGTACATACATATAAAATCATTGATACAGAAAATTAAATACCCGGTACCAATTTACCATGTAACTTTCAACTGAACTGCGCTTTTTTCTGAGGGTGCCTAAGACTTACCGCCTTCCACCAGTGGCGATCTTTTCTTTATTCTTTAGCATGGTTGAAAGAGAACTACGCGGAATTCGGAATTCACTAGCAACAAACGCCCACCTTCTTTCTCATTTCTCCACTTAGCAAATCAATTTTAACTTTTCGTCAATTGAAAGAATTTTCTATAGCTACTGTAAAACCTCAACAAATGCTTCTTTAAATTCGATGTAGAAGACTTGTAACTAACTTTAACTTTACAAATATTACACTTTGCAATCACACTGTCTATCTATATATATTCAAAACAATTTTACAACATACTACATTTTTTACAAATGCAAACAAAAATTAATAATAATTATTAAATCCACTAGTAAAAGTGATACTGATTTAATAATACTGGGGCCCCAGAGGAGGTTGTCACTACATTGGAACTGTACCGATAATTTGGAACAGTGACAGGTCTGTCACTGGAACAGTTGGAACGGTGACAAGAAAATCCGGGAACGGCACATCCCTATTTACATGTGAGGTTATAGGAATTAACTATCGAAAAATGTAAACATGAAGTGAAGCGTAAGGATCGAACTGGTCGGTGTAGCGCGGGTCAAGCCAGTTTGGTGGTGTCGCCGATCCGAACAATTACCACTAAAAGTTGTAGATCATAACATTTTGTGCAAGATAGGGTTTTTAAAGAAAACATTTGCCCATTCATACTCTGAAATATGTCAAAAAACCAAAAATTGTTGGTTGGAAAAAACAAAAATTTAGATAAACTGTGTTAAAATCGCAAACAAATCACTATTAGTAAAGGGAAATTAGCTTCGAACCTTGAAATCTAAAAATTAAAAGGTCTGACTGCTGTAAATTGTTCACCACACTTATCTTTTCAGTTAGGTTTGCTATAAAAGCGTGTTTTTCTAGTTTTTAAAACAGTAATTTTTATTGTGGATTTATTTCAAGTATAAAAAATGTTTCAACTTTATGAATACTACGAATTGTAACAAAAAGTGTTAGGAACTTAGGCTCATTAGGGAAAAATAAATAAAACAAACATGGTATTTACTCAGCCAATAGGTTGAAAATTAAAGGTAAATATCAAGTCCTTAGCGTTGATATTTAAAGGAAAACTGGACTGAAAAGAACTTAAGGAATAAGAATTTCGTTGTTTTTAAAAACAGCAAAACACAGAAATAGAAAGTAGACACCATTCCTAGTACGAGCAAATTGGAGGTTACTTGTTTACGTGCCTCGGCTGAAGACACGACAAAACACCATTAAACCCGAGATGAGGAACAAAGTGACGACGAACTACCTAGTTCACTTAGTTCATTTAAATACCTAGTTCATTTAGTTCAGTAGTTCCGTAGGTCCGACGCACAGTGGGGTATTTGGCCTCAAAAGCTGGACAAAAGTCATTTTTTGAAGTTAAAAATAGAACAAATTCTCCAATCAATTAATGAACCCAGATCCTTGGAGTTCTTGGAGTCCTTGGAGATTAGAAAATGACTTAAGTAGGGCCATCAGAGGTCTTGGGGCTGCGGGTCGCGAAGTACAAAAACGCGCTTAGACAAGTCCACTCTCAGAGCTAACTCAGCCTGCTCTCTAGCTCATACTACACGTTCTCCAAGTTGTTTTATATTATTTTGTTTTTATTTCAACATGGATCACCTTCAACAAGGTATGTAGTTTTATTTTTTTGATGCTTTACTTCAATTTGAATAGTTTCAAAAAGTGTTTTTTAAATTTTGATTTTAACAAATAAGTGAGTAATTTTTTTCACAAAATATAAACTTCAGAGATGATTAAGTTTCCCTTCCGGGTCCGTCCCGGTAATATTTTTTTTACCGTCACAATGAGCAACCATCATACTTACTTTTTGAAGTGAAATCAGCTGCGTCGCACATAGTACTAAATGTTTTAAGTATTTTTTTGTGAAAAAATGTCATTTTGGCATATTTCAATACTTTAACGCTCTTTCTTCTTTCTAGGGCCTTCAGGGATAAATTGTATGACTCGTGGACAACAATGTAACATTATGCAACAATACACAGATTGTAATATAAATGAATAGTTGGATCATTTACAAAATTTTCTTCTGGCACAAGATAATTATACTGATCATGAAAGTGCTGACTTGAAGCATAAATTGTCTTATCTTAGAAGTGAATTCAAACAAAGATGGTCAGCTGCAGGTAGGAAGAACCACCTTTTTATAAAAAACAATGAACAATGGCTTCAAGGAACTTTTGTTATTCCACGATCAGAAAGCAATATATCGCGCAGTGGACGACCGGAGAAGCCTTTCCAAGATTTAAGCGATCGCAGTGAAATGAGAAATACTAAATATCTTCAAGAAAACATTGATTCAGACAAACTTACTTTTGTAACACAAAAAATGATAAATAATTCCGGTAATAGAGACGCTTCAAAACTATTAGAGGATATAAGTCCCCAAATCGAGCTAAGAAATACAGAAAAGCATATACAGTTAGTAATAAAGTCGAAAAACTTTCACATATAAAGGCTCTTTCCCTGTTTGTTGAAGCAGGACTTACAAGATCTCAATATGAAGTTATTAGAAGTAGCAATTAAAGGTTGTATCCTTGTTACAGTATATTACAAAAGATAAAAAAAATATTGTTATCCTTCACCAGGCTCTTATAGAGTGACAGAATCTTGTGTAGAAATCAATTGACAAGCATTATTAGAGCACACCACATCACGTTTGATACTTCATTTAGAAGACTTTCTGCATCAACTTACTCACGAGGAACGCAGTAATATGGAATTAACATTAAAGTGGGAATGTGATGGTTCACAACGAGTAAAATACAGGCAAAAGTTTGACTAACAATCTTGTATTTAAATTTTTTTTTTTTTTTATCAGTAATTATCTAACTTATAATATTTGTGAAATATAATTTCTAACAATAAAACACGTTGATTTATGTCATTTAATTATAATAAATAGCGTAATACCACTAATTAATATTAGCAGTAGTAATTTGGAGTTGATTTAACCCATAAAATAATTTTGTCCAAGAATTTGGTACAAATACCCCACTGTGCGACGGTTCCCTGTCCGAGTGGTATAGCAAATGAACTATACAAAACAGAGAGCGCTCTTTACAGTTCATTTTCATGAACTAGTTCGTTCACGTACTACTCATCTCTACTAAAAAGTATTCTAGGCGTGTGAAGGGGCTGGAGCCACGCTTCTGTAAGGGAACAATTAGAAAAATAACTACAAATAGTCTTGTCATTTCTAAACTTAAATAGGCAGAACAAAATATAGGAATATTTTAAATTTTCGAAGAAATAAATTAAGATAGCTATAACTACCAAAATATTCTTGTGACAACCATCATATGATGCAGAATGTTCAAGCAATAACTTAATAACTGAAAACAAGGATTCTGAAGAAAGAAGGTCTTTTTTTATTCATTATTTCTTAATTCGAAGATGTGATTTCACAATTTATTTCTTATGACTTATTAAAGAAATATTTGTTGTAATCTATAACAATCACCATGCACTTGATTTTGTATTTAATTAATTTTGTTGTTTCAAATTTTTTACTGATGTTTTCCTCAAGTAACTAACTCCATACACCTATTTACACTCCTTGCATAATAGTAATGTAATACCATGACATTTATTTTCTTTTTGTCATCGTCAATATTATGAGAATTATTGTCAAGTAATAAAACAACAGTTAAAATTAATTGTTAGGACGTCATAGATAATATAAATGAGTTGAATACTAACTACATTTTTCCAAAAATAGCTGAGAATTTGTTAGTTACAGTATAATACTGTAAGCATAATAAATTTTCTTTAGAAGTTTCAATAGACTGAAGTCATTTAACACTAAAACTTCCATGACAAGTCAAATCATCCTTTTCAGAATTTAGGGCAGAAGTTCTTGGAAACAACATTTATTACTTTGCTTCTTGACTTTACTACTTTTATTAAAAAATAAATCAATAGTGTTTTTTCTATATCCACTCCTCTCTTATTGTTTTTACTGAGAAATTGTGGTAGAAAAACACTTGAAACGTTGGTAGTTTTTTGTATTAAGAAAAGTAAATGTTAATGAAAGGCAATTGTAATTATACAAGAGGCCAGTAGAGAGAATTCTCAATAATGAAATTTTCCTAATAATTTAGCATAAATATTTAAATACAGCCCCTCTGGCAAATATCTAATTTCTACTAATCCTTTAAAAAATCACCAAAATTATAATTTTTTTTTTTTTTTTTTTTTTTAGTAATTTATCAATCATTTTCTTACTAATTATTTTGAAATTATAACTGTTTACAATATATTGAACAATATAACATAAAAATGATTCTCTTCTTAATAATCTTTTCATGGATTACACTAAGCTCTACCCCTCCTTTTTACTATAAGGCAATAAGTTATTCTATAAGATTCTCTAAGTAATAGAATAAGAAGAATAAGTTATTCTTGAAGTATCTAATTATTTCTAAATCCTGGATCCATGAGGACATGGTGGTAGAGTTTTTTAAAGAGTTAAGCATTATTGAACTCAAGAGGCTGATTCCAATTCACCTTGGCTGGGTTGGTATTTGTTTCATAGAGGATCCCTAACCCGGGAGAACTCACTGGGTGAGATATTCTCTCACGCTGGTGGTAAAACCCTTTTAATCGGAAAATTAATGTAGTTAGACTGGCCAACAGATCCCACCCGCAATCCTGACCTTGATATTTTCATTCACACAGGTCTAGGCACAAACTATTAAACGCCTGGACAACCTCTCCTCTGACTGCAGTCCTCTAATCCTAACCCTATCCTTAGCACCGATACCCAAACTTCCTCCCCCATCATTTATTAGAGGCCCAATAAACTGGAACCTCTTCCGTCAAAAACCTACTGATTTGATTGACCTCAGAGTATTCCTGAAAACACCCCAAGAACTTGATGAAGCAGCCAACTCCTTTACTAATTTAATTCAACAAGCAGCTTGGAATGCATCTTTTTCTCAACCTTCCTATAGCAACTGTATAAAAAATCCTTTACCACAAGAACTCGTAGATCTTATCCTAACCAAACGTCATTATAGATCCCTATGGCAAAGATCAGGGCATCTGGACAATCGGAGAACATATAATCACTATACCAAATTAGTTAAAAAGAAATTGTCCTCCTTTAGATCCTAATCCTACAACTCCTATCTTTCCTCTCTCTCTCTACCTCTGACAACTCCCTCTGGAATCTAACCAAAAAAATCCTTGAATACCAGCATATATCCCACCCTCTCCGATGCGAAGATGGAACCTGGGCTGCCTCAGATGAGAACAGAGCAGAAGAATTTGCTAAGCATCTTTCTAGCACATTTATTCCCCTTCCCGAACAAATCCCCTCCCACACTGCAAAAGTTCACCAATTCCTTAATTCACCGATTCCCCTCTCCTTAGCTCCTAAAGCAGTTAATCCCTCTGAGGTCAAATTCCTCCTAAAAAAGTTGAAAAACCACAAATCACCTGTTATGACCTGCTCACCACCCAGACTCTCCGCCAACTCCCACAAAAAGCCATCATCTTCCTAACTTACATCTACAATTGTATCCTTCACACGACCCACTTTCCTCTGATATGGAAACACTCCATCATCATTCTTTTCCTAAAACCAGGCAAAGCTTCCAACAAAACCTCGTCATATAGACCTATAAGTCTCCTTCCCATGCTTTCAAAAATCTTTGAAAAAATCCTTCTGATACGTATCCTACATATACTCGAATCCCAAAGCATTCCTTCCCACCAATTTGGATTCCAGACTGGTCTCTCCACTATTCAACAAGGCCTTTGTATTGTTGATCATATATCCTCTGCCCTAGAAAACAAACAGTATAGCACTGGTGCATTTCTGGATAAAGTGCAAGCTTTCGACTGGTTGTGGCACCAGGGCTTGCTCTTCAAGCTCAAGACCCATTTACCCCAATCCCTCTACCTAGTCCTATGATCCTATCTCTCAAACCGTTCCTTTCGAGTCCTCTGTGGCTCAGAGTTCTCCAACTATAATCTATAATCTATTCACTGCCAATATACCAACCAATCCTAATACCTTTTAGCCACATTTGCAGATGATACTGCCATCCTATCATCCCATTCAGATCCCAAACTTGCTTCCCTCAACCTTCAAAGACATCTTCTACAGAATGAAGCTTGGTGCAATAAGTGGAGAATAAAAGTTAATGAAGCCTAATGCAGTCATATAACTTTTACCCTTCGCCGCAAATCCTGTCCTCCCATCCACTTCAATAATATCCCTATTCCTATATCCGACACAATACGTTACCTTGGCTTTCATCTTGACAAAAGACTGACCTGAAACCCTCATACTAGACTCAAAAGACAAGAACTAAACAGGAGATTCAGCCATTTCTACAGACTACTAGGCAGGAATTCTCATCTTTTAATTGATAACAAACTCCTCATATACAAAACAATCTTAAAACCAATATGGACCTACTGACTTGAAGTTTGAGGGACAGCAAGACAATCCAATATCCAACGCATTCCATCCTTCCAATTCAAAGTCCTCCGAACTACATAATGACCTAAAAATCCCCTTTGTCCTTGATCTCATTCCTTCAAAATTCTTGAAATTTCATCAAAATCTATCCAATCATCCTAATCCTCTGGCTCAATCCCTGTCCAGCTTTAACCATCCTCCCCCAGAAGATTGAAACGGCAATGGCCACAAAACCTTTTGTAATATAATATTATGTTGGAGTCCTGGTAATGACCAGCTTCCTCACTTAAGTCCTGAGCATATGTGGCTATAGCACTCCGACTCAGCCTCCACTGGATATTACCAGTGATGCAGCTGAGAGAGCAGCGCTGGGGTCTCTACAGATCTGGCCTTGACTCCCAATAAGTGGGGGAACAGGCTGGATTCAGGGTTCCTCAGGCTGAGTGTGTCTGTATTGTACAGACATGACTCTGTATTGTACAGAGCATGAATGTATTTAAAAAAAAAAAATCCTTTTTTAATTTTTGTTAAATAATTTTATTATTCATTTAATTTTAGATGTTTGTAACTATTTTTATTTTTTTATTTTATCTTTTGTATTATGACTATTTGTTTTATTTGTATTATGACTATTTGTTTTATTTTATCTCTTATTATTATTAATTGTGTATGGATGAGAACTTGTATATATAGTATGAATGGATTCTCTTTAACACTGTTACTTATTGCCCTTAACTGAGGCAGATTGTACCTATATATAAATCAATAAAAGTTAAAAAAAAAAAAAAAAATGTAGTTAGAAGGATTGCTGTTGGTCCAGCTGGAGAGGGAATACTTCTTTAAAGAGCTCCATCTTGCACAATAAACTAGTTGTTCTGTGACCTTCACTACAGTGTTGGTTCCTTCAAAATGTGTGCTCAGTGAGACTTTTTCTCCCCCTGCGAGTGTTCGCATTCCAGTTTTTATCCAAACGATAGTTGTGAAGTTTTAGTCTGTAAAATGTAGTCCCACTCTAGACAGTTAGTTGAAATGGCATTAGCTATTCATCAGATGAGAGATAAGTTGTGTTTTCTAAATTCGAAGTTGTAGGATTTTTTTTTTTTTTTTAGTTTCCAACCAATTTTGAAAAATAATTTTGCAATTGAAGGTCAATGTTTTGGAAAATAGTTGACCGCTTCATCATTTTTTTGACCTTTTTTTCTTTTTTCATAGAAACCATATCCCAAAATCCTGAGATTAATTATTTCATTCAATATAATACTTTTTAAAAATTATTTTATGTTTTGCTTATCTTTTTTACTTCTAAAATATTATATTAACGTTGTTCAGTGTTTAGAAATTGGTATTCTCTTTGAAAAATCCAAAATTTTGAGCATGAAAGAAAATCTCATGTGTGAGTTCACTAAGTCTAGCTTGTTCTGCTGGGCTAGAATTTATTTGGACCTTCTTACTCAGGCTGAAATAAGATGTTAACCTATATATTATTTCTATCATCTATCCTTCCTGCTTAACATTAAGAATGTTGGGGTGTTAAGCCTCAGTAAATTACAACAGTTTTATTATTTTTTTTTTTAATGCTAAAAAAAAATATAAATGCTAATCATTTATGACGAGTTCCTTTAATCAATTATAATAATGGTAACTGTTCATTGTTTAAAGAAAGAAAACAATAATTTCCTTAAAATAATTTTATTAATTGGTCAATATTTTCACGTTAATATTTTAGCTAAAGTAGTTTTACAGTAATACTTATATTTATGAAATATCATGATTAATGCCTTCTGCATTCTCGTATCTGTTTCCAGAACAAAGTAAATAGGAGTATCACTAAATTATTATAAAAAAATAACAAATAAATAAATATAAAATACATTCATTTTCCAATTTTATAAAAATTGGATTTTAAACAAAGTTATAAATGTTTATACTATATGTATATAAAGTATAAATACCAAATTTTATTATAATATCTCTAATTATATTAGGATTTTCTTATATTTTACCATATTTTCAAATTTAAATGACAAATGATTGGTAAATTAAAATATATATATATATTGTCATTTTACCATAAGGAGATCAATAATATTTGTTTAAGTAAAGAATGATCCTTACTTAGTTCTCTTTACTTTCAGTTCTTTGTAAAACATTGTAGTCATTCTTTTGCAGTATGACATTATGAGACTGCAAGTCTGGGAAATAAATTACTCAGAATCACATTTCATTTAATCTCATACTCTAATTTAGTTTCAAAGTTATTTCTTTGCAACTTATTGTCATTAATTATCCATCTATCATATATGTTTTATTTCAAAATATTTTTGCTGGTTAATAGCTAGTGAAATCATTATTATTTGTATTTATTATACAATAATCAATTTCATGGCTTTGGTCATGATAGTTGAACAGTTTCTATCTTCAGTTTGACAAAATATTTAGTTGTTTTTTTGTCATCACCTATTATCAGCTTAAAATATTGCACATAATAAACACAAGTTATTCATTCTGTTCATAACTTCTATCTTCTAGTCTAAAAATCTATTTAAAGATGTGCTTACAATATTTCTTACGAATTGCTTTTATGATTTTCTATGATCATAAAATTAAATCTATTAAGGTTACTGATTCCTTCAAATCAACAATGAAAACATATTAATTTAGTAGTGTTATTAATTGTCTTTTATTTGAGAGAATAGCTATAGTATAAATTCATATTCAGATTCTGATTAATTTGTGGCTAAGAGAACTGTTATTAGTGAACTTTATAGTGATGAAAAAATGTGCTAGAAAAACAATTTTTTTGATTTATAAATTTTTTATGTATACATTTTACATGACAAGGAACTAAGTATCAGTGTTTATTCCTTCTTGTCTATTCTATCAGGTAAATATAGTATCACAATATGCAGTTTGTATTCTTGATAATCTTATTCCAAATTAAGTTATTATATTCCTATGTGTTCATTGAATTTAAACTAAATTCTAAATACTTTTTTTTTCGTGTTTAAATACTTAAAAAAATATATATTATTTGGAGCGTACTGTATGTAATGTTATTTGTACATTACTTGAAACTGTTGCAAAAAGTATATAATTCTTTGAACAATTTAAATATTATCTACTATGTTACTTTTATTTATTTTTTAAAAAATTTTATTCTCATGAATATTTCTGATGGTTATTACCTTAGTTATATAAGTATTATTTTTTGTGACAGTTTTTTTTCTAATATGATATATTTTAAAGATCCTGGCCAGTTATAATGCTCTTAGTTTTTATTATGCATTCCTGTTCAGTTATGTTTTTAACTCTTTTGCATTTACTTCTCCATTTGAAGTATAGATATATATATAATATATTTAGTTATAATCTAGGTGGAGCTATCGCAAGTTAAACAGTTATTCAGGTTTTCCATGCATATCAATTGGTTTGGGTTGCTACATGGTCCCTTCTACTATAAGCCAAGTACCCTGACTGAGATCCCTTTGCTGTGGGTCACATGTTCAAATCACTAGTGATGCCTCTGCACCCTATAGCGCCTGCATCGTTTAATCAGATCAAATTTTCTAAAACGCAGACAGTGGTTTTGAGGAATCAGCCTCATTTCTGTCTCGATCTGCAATATAGTTTAATTTATATCAAATTTAAATGCACACAACTATCAACAGAAATATAAATTTAAATATTTTGTTATTATATAATTGTTTTCAACTGATAGTAAAAAGTTGATCAAGTTAGACTTAAAATAAATTGACTAGTGAGTAAAATAAAAAAAAAAAAATGTTTACTAACACTGGAGGGACTAAATTATAATTAAATGCATACATTTTTAACTTCATAATTCAATGAAATAATTTTCTCCAAACAAATTATAAGAATTTTTTTTTCTTGCATAGAGAGAAATAAAAGCTGTGCACAAAATTTTATTTGCTAAAATTAATTATAATTAAGTTGATTTGTTTAAAACCATTATGCAATTATACTGTCTAATTAGATCTTTGTTAGCATTTTGTAATTTTTATAATGCATTTTTTTGTAATAGGCAGTAAACATTTAGTTTTGAAAATAGTTAAATTTTGAAATGTTCTATGCATAAATCAGGATTTTTAAATACACTAATGCTTTATTAACTGTGAAATAACATTTTACATTTTTCTATGCTAAAGTATATCTAAAATAATTTATTTATTATACAGTGAGTAAATAATTGTAAAAACAAAAATATAAAAATATCTCTGGGATGAAACATTTTTTGGAGCCATAATTCACAAGATATTTTCTATTACATTTTATCTGTTCAATTGAATTTTTATCATCCAATGTCTTAACTTTCAGTTTGATTGTTTCTTATTACTGGTGTTTTAATATGGAATATATTTAAGCTGTTCAAATTTAAGTTCTGATTTAACCTTAATAGTGTTTTTCTATTTTAATTCTTAATAACTCTGGAAATATTTAAATCAAAGTAAATCCCTTATCATACAATTAATTTTAATTATATATTTGAAAATTAAAAAAATATTTTACGAGTAGTTTTTCTTTATTATCTAATTCATACTACAGTATATTGACACTTTAGCAGACTGGTGCCAAATGAAGCTTGATTTTAAACATGGCTGAAAAACATGAGAATGGCTTATATTTAAAAGTAAAATTTGAATTTTAAATAATATGTATGATATTCTTATTTTAAATTTTGTAAACCACTAAAGCCTTGGCAAACTCCAATTTTGCTGCAAAAGGTAGGTAGTGACAGGTGATTGAGTTTATAATAGCCTCTTACTAGTCAGTGGGCCGCTCTCTTATATCAGTAAACTCCAGTAAAACCCTCCTGTCATTTTGACAAGCCACTTTTATGCTGCCCTCATGGATGGATGACATTTTGTTATTTGCTGTAATTTTTGGAATATATCACATTGGAAAATTACTTACTTTATTTGTATGCCTAAAATTAAAAATAGATTTTATTTATATTTTCCCTCACTTCAATTTCATTTGAGGTATCTATTTATAAACTTATCTTATATTTATATTACTATATGATTGCGATCTTGTATTATTCAAAATCACTAATTCTTTTAATAAGCTTTTTGTCATTTTTAGTGATTGTCAAACTATAAAATATTTTTTCTTAAGGCTGCCTAAGAAAAGATGGTCAAATGTTAATATTTTACTACTTAAATAATAAATAGCAATTAAAGGCTTTAAATTGAAAAGTAATTAGTAACAATTTCTATCACACAGTATAAGATTTCAGAACCAGGTCTTGCAAAATTCAAATTGGTGCTTGTAACACCATAACAAAATCTTAACTATTTATCTGAGGTATTTTAATCATTTATTGTGATAGTTATTCCTTTGGACCTATTTCATTGATTGTTCTAAATCTGATTTTTTCAGTTGTGCCTAATGCATAGTACGCTTGGGTGTTTATGTGCATTCTACAATTTTTTAACAGTATATTTTAGTGAAAAAATAAAAAAGCAATCAGGTTCATTAAATTAGATTTACTTGCTTTAGGTTATGAAGTGGGAATTGTCTTAAGAATGATAATGCAAATTACACTTTTGCTTTTTTTCATTTACTTAGGTCAAAAGTTAAATAGATCAATGGGAATGATACATCTAAATTTAATACTTTTTTCTGTGATCTCTATTCACCATTTTTTCCAATGCTTGATCTTCTTCAGTGTCTATTTGCTGCTTGTAAGGAAAAAAAAAACATACATTTTACATGAAAGTCACATGTGGGTTATGAAGAATCAACTTTGAATTAAATTAGAATAGATTTTATATGTATATCATGGGGTTATAAGTGAAACACACAAGTAAAAAAAAAATGGATTTAAAGAAACGCTTATCAAAGGTTTTTTGACTTTGTCTACTTTGGTACTGACTTTATTTTATCATATAAGTTAAAGACCTGAAAGTGCTAGTGCTTTAACTTGTTTGATAAAATAATGTCAATACCAAATTAGACAAGGCAAAAAATCTTTGATTGGCGTTTACTCAAAACTATGTTTTTCAACTTCATGTGTTTCATTTGTAACCCCACGCTATATAGTTCAGTGTATCACATCAAATGAACTTTTTTCATGGTCGTATTAATATTATGTGAATCAGCATGACCCATTTCTATTTGTAAAAATGTGATCTTAGCTCCTCCTACAAAAATTTATAATTTAGTTTTTTTTTTCAAATATTAATGCCAGAAAGGGAATAAAATCCTGGATGGCATAATGTGTTACATTTATCAAGTTCTTTGTAGTAGATTTTTCCTTGTCTTGATTAAGAGTTATCAGTCCTTGACTGGATAAATGGTTGTGAAGAACTTAAATTTGTAAGCAATTAAGGTATCTTATGTTTAGTTTCAAAAGAAACAATCATTACTCTTCAAAAATAATTGACCTATACATGAACTTATTAATTAACTTTCTGCTTAAAAAATATTTATTTATAATGAATTTACTAATTGCTAAGTTGTTGTCTCAGATTTTCCTGTTGCAAATTTTTAACTGAAATTTCATCTGATACAACCTCATTCTTATATTAGTTTATTATTATTATCTTCAAGTCCCTTATTAATTAAAAGTATGTACTGATTAATTAAATTAATAAATCATATGATATTAAATAATTCATTTAAAGTTTCATTTCTTAATAAAATATCCCATCAATTAAATATTGGAACTAGTATGTTAATATTTATTAATTCCCTTACAGTAAAAATTGCATTTTTTCAAAATAATTTTGTTGAAAATTTGATGATTCCAGTTAATATAACTACCCACAATTTGAGAGCTATTAATAAGGTATTGTTTTTTTTAAAAGTTTTATTTAGTCATATATTCAATTTATGTATATTAATAAGATTGTTTTTTATTTTGTTATATTTAATAGATTATTCTGTATCATTTAATATAGGTATTTAGAAATAAATACATTAGTTTCAAGGCAAACAATATCTGCTTATATTTTCATTAAATTTTATTAGGACTAGTCTTTGTATGTGATTAAGTTTTGATTTTATTGGACACATACATAATTATTTTATATGTTTAAAAACACTAATATTGGTATTTTACTATGGTAAAATTTTATTCTTAAGTATTTCAAAAAACTTAAATGTTGATAAGTCAATAGCTTTTAATAAATTAAACAAATATTGTTTGAATAATAAGAATAATGCTTATAATAATTAGGATGAGATGTTATTTATTTTAATTTCAAATAAATTAGGCCCTATTTTATTATAAAATTAACTGTAAATTACATAATACATAATACCAGAGCCTATTATTCTGCATTTCTAAAGTCAGCAGTTCATGGCCCAACTAATAAAACTTGCCTTGTTGTCTTATTTAATTTTATAAATCATCTGAAGCCATTACTGATACCTTTTATTAAATTATTTTTTAAATATTAGATGAATGTTTTTTTTTCATAAAACAAAGAATTTCTTAGCATTCTAAAATTTCATTTACCTAACTGAAGGATAATAATAATAATACTGATTTATATATATATATATATATATATAGGCACACCCACAACAATTCTATTAGAAATTAACTTTGTATATTTCCTTTCTTCATTTTAAGTATTATTTATTTTTCAGTTCGTGAGTTATTATTTTTTTATCTAATTTGAAACGAATCAAGTACAGAAGAAAGGTTTTTGTACTTTTTATTAAAGAATGAAATATATATATATATATATATATATATATATATATATATATATATAATAATAATAATATAATTATTAAAATGAATCTAATAATTTAAATTTTTTATTCTAATAAATAAATTGTACTTACATCCCTTGGACTAGGCATTGGACTAGCCTCAGCCCTTGATACGAAGGCCACTAAAGATGTCCCTAATAATAAGAAGAGAAGAGCTAAGGGTCTCATGGCCCACGTGGTGAGCCGCTGGTGGTGCAGTGCAGTCTAAACCAAACAGGCTACCATCCGCCTCCCCCCTAGCTCTTTATCAATGGCCCCCCACCTCGGTGGAGGCCTCCCCTTATTTAGGGGTTGTGAATCATTTATTTCTCTATCCCTCTCCCCCACTTGACCCTCTGCCAGTCACCTCTCTTTGTCTAACTATCTGTGCCCTAGTTTTCCTTTGTTTTTTTTTTCCACTTTAAAGCAATGGTCTATCCCTTTCTATAAATCATCATTTCTTTTTTCTATTTTGGTTTTGGATCCCACTTGGGAAAAATTAGTTGGTTATTTAATATAATAATTTTTACCAATAAAATTCCTGAGTAGTTTATTAATTTCTTTGTATTTTTATTGATGAAAAAAACAACAGATATAATCAGTATTTTGTGATTGAAAATTATAATTTAATTACAATTGATGAGTGCATTTAGTTCATGTATGATATTTAGATTGTGCATTCGGATTCACATTGCCAGTTGATTTATAATAGATATTCAAAAATTATAATCAGGCCTACTTTGAGATTGGAAACAAGGTATTTGAAATTTATGAATTTCATAAAGTTCATATAATGATTTAATTTATCTTTGCAGCCAAATTATCATTCAATATGGGGGTTATAGTAGGAAGTGATGTCATTGCTGGAAGAATGTCATTTTTTATTTGTATATAAAAGTGAAACATAATTTTTAAACAATATAATACTAGAAATAAAGAACATTTTGTTCTCTTTCAATGCGGTTTATTTTCTAAATATTTTTTTAACAGATTTAGCGAACATTTTTCGTAATTTTAACTTTAAAATATGATTGTCTTCATAGAACTAATATTTTAAAAATTAAAGATATTGTATTTGTAAAGTTTTTAAAACTTCTTATCTTGATTTTTGAACAGCTTTAAATGAGATGTGTTTCAAAATTGTTATAATAATTTAAATGGTATTGTAACAAACACAACAGGGGTTTTCAATTTACAGTTTATTAACAAATAATTAACAAGATATTAAACAGTCAAACTTACAGAACAGTATTAAATTACAATATGAATTGATAATCACTGCTTTATTACTAAGCATGCAACACAACTTTTTGTTTGAAGTTTCGTACTGTACTAACTAACCAGTGCTGCTAATGCCCCCCCAACCCGAAATACCCGCCACCAAGCATAAATATTTCCGTTTTTACCAAGGAATACCTGCCAATGCTTGAAGTAATACCCATTTTCGGGTATTATATTTACTAACCATCTCAATTTCTTAACTTTTTTTAATTAACCGTCGAGTGGTCGTGCGGATTACAATAGTCTTCCACTGCTCTTAACATCGCTACTGTGTGTTTTGGCATGGATGAATATGACGAGCATAGAGTCTGCAAAGCGAGGCTAGGGGAATAGTCTCAGTACCTCTGTTATAGGGTTGGGCGATAGTCGATAGTTAATATCGATATATCGATAGATCTTTTATACCCTCAAGTTTTTAAACTGTCAGAATTATGCTGATCTGTCTCAGTCCAGTGTCGAGTTCGTTAGAAATTGAACTCGGAATTCCTAGAGCTCAAGGGTTCTCTTCTATATAACTTTGATCCCGCACCGGACGTGTCATTATTTAATTCTCCGAAATTACTAATTACATTATGTTGAGTAGGACACGTAGTCTTCACACTTATGCAAACAAACCAAATTCGCGGTATTGATCATTGACTCTTCTAGGTTTTTATAATCTTAACTTGACTTAACTATAAGAGGAAGTTAAGCTCTTTAATTAAGGATCTTTTTCTACAATTCTTCGAAAATTTTGTATATCGTTTTCTCTTCGTTCCCCTACCCTTCCTGGCACTTCTTTCTTGTAATTTTTTGTTGTTAGTTCAGTTTTGCGTCAGATTGTCGAGTAGTGCCAATATGCCACGAAAATCAAATGTATGGAAATTTTTCATTAAAGAAGAAGAAAATAGTGCAAAGTGTTTGTTATGCAAATCAACTTTTAAAACAAGTTCTAATACGTCCAATCTGAGAGACCATCTCCTGAGACGGCATCGAGAAGTCTACAAACCTTCCTCGAAATCTACCGGAACGTTTTCTTTTGGAGAGGCTGGTTCAAGTAAGTCAGATCAATCTAGAACTGCGCCATTCTCATGGCAGTGATTTTTCACTGTCCTGCTGGACTTAAGATGGAACTAAAACTTCCAAATCAATATTTTTGGTGGATTTGAACGTACACCGACCCCTTAAAGTTGGT
This sequence comes from Euschistus heros, assembly GCA_003667255.2. Classification (NCBI taxonomy): domain Eukaryota; kingdom Metazoa; phylum Arthropoda; class Insecta; order Hemiptera; family Pentatomidae; genus Euschistus; species Euschistus heros. Next base: position 46,340 of record RCWM02000926.1, on the reverse strand, counting down.
GCATACAGCCTAGTTTCGAAAAATATTTTTGTTATTTTTTTATAGCTACAAAAAGGCTTATAAGCTCATAACTTTCACTTGTCCCTACCTATAAAGTGAGATTTCAATAAAATTATTTAAGTATTTATTTTTAGAAAACTTATGTTTTTTTTATTTTCTAGAGTATGAGACCATATATTGGAGAATAAATTAACATGCTTTTAAAATTTTTTAACAATAAAGGGAAACTGAAAATTCCGTTTTCTTTTTGTCCCTCGGTTTGGCCTCACGACCGTCACACTAAATAGTTATTTCAATATTCTCTACAAGAATAAGCTAGTGCTAATTATTGCTTTCTATAGAGTAATTCGTTCGTGAGGTTATCTTCATAAGTGATGTGTTTAGTAGACATTTTTTGGTGTATTTTCTAAGATTTTCATCAATCCAGGGTGTTTTCTTCCTTGTACTTTTTCTTACTCACGATCGTCACGCGTTTTTGAAATGATTCGTATTTTTTAAAAGCTCCTGGACTCCATATTTGATTATTTTTAGATGTAAACAACTGATTAGTAAAACTAGCCGTTTAGGTATGGCTCTGGTGATGCAGTAAGCATTAAATTACGGGATGTTCCTCACGACCGTCACACCTTTTTTTTTTTTTTTTTTTTTTTCAAATTGTTAGAGTTACATATTAATGTACCTACACTTTTATACGGGTGAAACATCACTGAATAGAGGCCATTTTGGAGGGGGGTTGGAGGGAGGAGAATCGAAATTAAAAACAATTCAACCGATTTTCGTCAAATTTTATATCGGAGTTACATACCTATATACCAACACTTTTATAAGGCTGAAACATCACTGATTTAATTTTCATTTTTTTTTTTTTTTTTTTGGGGGGGGGGGTCAGATTTAAAAACAACTCAACCTTAATATTTCTTTTTAAGGCATAACTCCTATTTATCTTTTATTTTCTTCAACATGTTTCGGTTGGTTGGTGCATACAGCCTAGTTTCGAAAAATATTTTTGTTATTTTTCTATAGCTACAAAAAGGCTTATAAACTCATAACTTTCACTTGTCCCTAGCTATAGTATGAGATTCCAAGTAAGTTATTTAAGTATTTATTTTTAGAAAACTTGTTTTTATTTTCTAGAGTATGAGACCATATATTGAAGAATAAATTAACATGCTTTTAAACATTTTTAAATTATAAAGGGAAACTGAAAATTCCGTTTTCTTTTTGTCCCTCGGTTTGGCCTCACGACCGTCACACTAAATAGTTATTTAAATATTCTCTAAAACAATAAGCTAGTGCTAATTATTGCTATCTTCAGAGTAATCCGTGAGGTTATCTTCATAAGTGATGTGTTTGGAAGACATTTTTTGGTCTAAGATTTGCATCAATACAGGGTAAGTTTTCTTCCTCGTACTTTTTCATACTCACGACCGTCACGCGGTTTTAAAATGATTCGTATTTTTTAAAAGCTCCTGGACTCCATATTTGATTATTTGTAGATGTATACAACTGATTAGTCAAACTATCCGTTTAGGTAAGGTTTTGGTGTTGCAATTAACATTAATTTAAGGGAGGTTCCTCACGACCTTCACATTTTTTTTTAAATTTTAAATTGTTACATATTAATGTACCAACACTTTTATGCGTATGAAACATCACTGAATTGAGTTCCTTTTTGGCGGAGGGTTGAGGGGAAGCGGAATCGGACTTCGAAACAACTCAACCGATTTTCGTCAAATTTTATGTCAGAGTTATAAACCTATTTCCTAACACTTTCATAAGGGTGAAACATCATTAATTTAAGTTTCTTTTTTTGGGGGGGGGGATTCACACTTACAAACGACTTAATCGAATTTCGTAAAATTTTATATTTGGGTTATATACCTATTTACCAACACTTTCATAAGGCAGAAACATCACTGACTTAATTTTAATTTTTTTTTTTTGGGGGGGGGTTCAAAATAACAAAACCTTAATATTTCTTTTTAAGGCATAACTCCTATTTACCTTTGATTTTCTTCAACATGTTTCGGAGTACATGTTGAAACTGCTGCCGTCAAAACCCCGTATGCCTGAAAAGGCAAGGTAGGGAAAAAAAAAAACGAAAAAAAAAAAAAAAAAAAAAAAGAAGAAAAAAAAAAAAAAAGAAGAAAAGAAAAAAAGGAGAAATAAAGAAAAAAAAAAAAGAAAAAAAAAAAAAAAAAAAAAAAGTTTCGGAGAACATTGCTCCATCTTCAGGATAACTGTGATTTCCCTCACACAGTAACAAGTACATGTCCATACCGACCCTCAGTTGAGGACATCAGTGTATGGACATGCACATATAGTTATGCCTTAAAAAGAAATATTAAAAATTAAATCTCATTCAATATAATAGTTGAACAACTAAACTGTTTTTTTGTAAAATTCTTCCAGAATTGATCACAATTTTTTTATTACTTTAATTTTTTATGTATCAATAATAAATTTTATTATTTTATTTATTTAGTTTTATCCATTTGAGGACATTAATAATTTTTTAATTCGAAAAAAAAAATGTTTAAAGAAAGAGTAACGGTCAAGAGCGCTTCTATGAAAAGCTCTATAAAATGCTTCAAAACAGTGGTAAATAGAAAAAAGAAATCGGCCCCACCTGGGAATTCAATAAATAAAAGGTATATTATAATAGAAAACTCAAAAATAATAAAAATTTAAGCAGCTTTAAAAATATATATTTTTTTTTAAATTTTAGCTGAGGCTATGAGAATGACCCAACTATAGACATAATGACATATTATGAGACCACTTCCACCACCATGTAATCTAAAACCAATTTAAGAAAAACAAAACTATTTTAATGGTGATCCAAGACGTAGCAACTCTTTGGTACAGCACCTTTTTTTATGCTGAAACGTATACTGGATACCGGGGATCCATTGATTTTAGCCCTTAAAAAGCTGGATTTTAAACGTGCAAGTTATATCACTGCAGAGGAAATACAGATCATTCACGACTTGTTAATAATTTTGGAGACCTTTCAAAAAATAACTGATGATATATTGGGGGAACAGTACGTTACTGTATCATTAATTACCCCTTTAGTTTATGACTTAAACAAGGAATTAAAATTAATGAGAAAGAAAGTAAAAACCGATACAGGCAAGAAATCCCTTGATTTGTTAACAGACAGTGTATCCAGTCGGTTTTTCCCCTACGAAAAAAAAAAAATTCCTGCTTTTGTGACTCTACTGGACTCAAGGTGGAAGAGGAAAGCATGTTTAAGTGATTTAAATGCTAAAAACGCATACACTTGGCTACAAAATGCGTTAGCTTCATTCAAGAACGCTTATAGTAGCTTGGAGGAGCAGATGAAAAGTGGAGACGATTCCACATTCACATCAACACCCGAATATCACATTCAGGGCCGTCTACATATAAAGAAAGCTGTAGCAGCCTTCTCATTCACGTTCAGCGCAAAAAAGATGAAAACATGCAACTGAGAACATGTACTGCAGGTTCCATTAACACAATTAACAATTACATACAGCAACACCAATTGCCTAATGAAGCTCGACCATTTCTATTGGGCCTCAAAATAGATTTGAAACGGCTAAACGACCGCTCTACATCATATACATAAATATAAAAATTCTCCATCACTCTTGAAAGTCTCATTTGAAGGAGTGACTTTCGGTATTTTAGGTTATATGTTTCAGTATACGAATGATATGTTTCGGTGAATACTGTGTGAGAGACTGTGTAATGGAATGATGGAATGGAGAAAAGTGAGATTAAAACTGAAGTCATAATATTCCACGTATTTGAGCGAAGTATAAACGTAACATTAATCGGACTAAACAATTTTAAAAGAATCAATGCAAATGCATATATTTCACAGCCCTAGTGATGACTATTGTCATCCGGCTCGACCTTTCTTGTAACTGTGTCATACGCGACCAGTCAAGGGTTAATCAACCTTTCAATATTTACCTACATTATTTTTTGCTTACTGACGTTTTGCTGGATGACTAAAAGAAAAAGAAAGTGTACAGGTACAAAATCTAATATTAGGAATTAATAATAAAACAATTAAATAGGTATACAATTTTATATTTTAATAACATCTAATTTATTTAATTCAGACTCTTATTTATTATTTATCACAAACTGGAACACATAATAAGAGGCAGACTAGTAAATATATATATATATATATATATATATATATATATATATATATATATATATAATATATATATATATGTAATTTTTTCTTGATATTACTCATTATTATTAAATATATTATTTTATTTTTTGAAGAGAAAAAGATTTGACCCGGTCGGGATTCGAACCCGAATTTCCACCTCTCTAGTGTGGCGCCTTATCCAACTAGGCCACCGGGGTCGTATCCGAACCAGGCAAATCCCCTCTCTTCAGTGATCCATAACCCCCGGGCACTCGCAATTCGCGATGTTATTCCGGGGATGAATGTTCGATTGAACATTACATTTAAATTTGGATCTCGTGACAATCCGTCACCGTTTTAAATATATGTAATTTTTTCTTGATATTACTCATTATTATTAAATATATTATTTTATTTTTTGAAGAGAAAAGATTTGACCCGGTCGGGATTCGAACCCGAATTTCCACCTCTCTAGTGTGGCGCCTTATCCAACTAGGCCACCGGGGTCGTATCCGAACCAGGCAAATCCCCTCTCTTCAGTGATCCATAACCCCCGGGCACTCGCAATTCGCGATGTTATTCCGGGGATGAATGTTCGATTGAACATTACATTTAAATTTGGATCTCGTGACAATCCGTCACCGTTTTAAATATATGTAATTTTTTTCTTGATATTACTCATTATTATTAAATATATTATTTTATTTTTTGAAGAGAAAAGATTTGACCCGGTCGGGATTCGAACCCGAATTTCCACCTCTCTAGTGTGGCGCCTTATCCAACTAGGCCACCGGGGTCGTATCCGAACCAGGCAAATCCCCTCTCTTCAGTGATCAAAACGGTGACGGATTGTCACGAGATCCAAATTTAAATGTAATGTTCAATCGAACATTCATCCCCGGAATAACATCGCGAATTGCGAGTGCCCGGGGGTTATGGATCACTGAAGAGAGGGGATTTGCCTGGTTCGGATACGACCCCGGTGGCCTAGTTGGATAAGGCGCCACACTAGAGAGGTGGAAATTCGGGTTCGAATCCCGACCGGGTCAAATCTTTTCTCTTCAAAAAATAAAATAATATATTTAATAATAATGAGTAATATCAAGAAAAAATTACATATATTTAAAACGGTGACGGATTGTCACGAGATCCAAATTTAAATGTAATGTTCAATCGAACATTCATCCCCGGAATAACATCGCGAATTGCGAGTGCCCGGGGGTTATGGATCACTGAAGAGAGGGGATTTGCCTGGTTCGGATACGACCCCGGTGGCCTAGTTGGATAAGGCGCCACACTAGAGAGGTGGAAATTCGGGTTCGAATCCCGACCGGGTCAAATCTTTTCTCTTCAAAAAATAAAATAATATATTTAATAATAATGAGTAATATCAAGAAAAAATTACATATATTTAAAACGGTGACGGATTGTCACGAGATCCAAATTTAAATGTAATGTTCAATCGAACATTCATCCCCGGAATAACATCGCGAATTGCGAGTGCCCGGGGGTTATGGATCACTGAAGAGAGGGGATTTGCCTGGTTCGGATACGACCCCGGTGGCCTAGTTGGATAAGGCGCCACACTAGAGAGGTGGAAATTCGGGTTCGAATCCCGACCGGGTCAAATCTTTTCTCTTCAAAAAATAAAATAATATATATATATATATATATATATATATATATATATATATATATATATATATATATATATATAAGTTAAGGGCCAAAGCATAGCAGTATCAGCCTTAATCCTATTTCTAATCTTGTAAACACAGCAAATACTATAAATGTAGCATTACTGAGCCAATAAAGTCAGTTGATATTCAGTCTATTTAGCGTGCGTTTCTTATTACCTTTTCTTTTTTTTTAAGTTTTATTTGTGACAGTTGCTAACTGGTGCCGAAACCCGGGACAACGCGCGGTGGCCTGTTTTTTTTTTTCCTCTCAAGGCAAAACACAATCAGGTGAGGAAAATAGTTAATGGCGGAAACACAATCAGAGATGCCACCATTACCGGAAGGAACTTTAGCAGCGGCCCACGCTAACGTCCTGGAATGGATGAAAATCAGAACGGCCACGTCACAGGACCTCCGAAAGGCCATTTCGGACCTGGAAAAATTCACAGGGGAGGTAGGTGAATTAAACCATTTTCTAAAGGGAGGGGATCGCCTGATGGCGAGAATAGAGGCAAAGACCGCAGAGAACCTATTAGATTCTGGAGATGCCGAGTCACTGAAGGCAGCTCTGGTGTGCAGAGTGAAAAGGAGTGTGCTCAATCAGATCCAGGCGGACGAAGAAACCCCATGGCTAATAGTATAAGAGAGGTTGAAGAAGGCATTTGGAGGGGGTAGGTGGACCCCAGAAGAGGATATCTTCCAAATGTTTAGAGAAGCGAGACAAGCTAGGCAAACCACTGGTCAGTATGCAGCGGCGCTTCTGGCACGATTTAATCGTATCACTGAGAAATTAAGAGAGACGATCAGTGTAGCGGAGGCAGAAGCTAGAATGGCCTTATTGGCTACGATACTAAAAGTCCAACTTGCCAGAGAAACCGGGAAGAAGGAAGGTTTGCCGAAAGACCGCACATTCGTTGAATGCGCTCAAGAAATGGTGGACTCCAGCGCGAGGGAAGAGGAAACCCGCATGGAAGTGGAGGAAACGGGCTGGAACAGAGTGACCTATAGGCGATCAGGATTTGGGCCCGCCGGAACCAGGAGAAAGGAGTTTGAATACAAAGCAAAGGATGGTGGCGAGAGAAGATCGGGCCGACCAAGACCAAGAGGCACCGGCAAGAAGGAAGACAGGAAATGCCACGGTTGTGGAAAAGCCGGGCATCTAGTAGCCCAATGCCCCCGCACGAAATGCTTCGAGTGCGGGGTAGAAGGACACATAGCGAGACAATGCCCGTATATGTACCGCAGGAGAGAGGCGTCTAGAGGCGAGCCAATGGAGGTTAATACCCAGAAGGTGAGAACCAGGAGAACGCCGGAATCAGTAGGAGCATCCGAAACCTCGGACACCGAAAGGGAAGAGGAAGAATCGATAAGCAGCGGGAGTGAAGGAGAGGGAATCAGCAGAGGAGTTTGACGAGGACGAGTGACTGTAAGGAGAAAGGATCAAGTGGAGGCCTGAGGAGGGTGCCAGCAGAGTGGCAGCCGCTTCCTAACTAACTGCAGCATACGGAAGGAGCGTGGCGGTCTGCCGATCATCAGGGTGGAGCGAGGAGTACGCTGCCTGGTGGACACGGGGAGCTCTAACACCATCCTGAGCCGGGAAGCAGCGGAGAGGCTATGCAGCGGCAAAGGGGCACTCCAGACGGAGGTATGTAACTGTAAGCTAATCACTCTGGGTGGCCCTTGTGAAGTAGAGGGGGAAGCAAAGTTAGGATTAGAGAGGTGGTCAAATTCGGGAGGGAATTTAAGAGTCCACATCATAGGTGAGGTAATGCGAGGGTATGATAGAATCCTAGGTTGCGACTTATTCGAGAAAGTAGGGGCGAGTATAAGGAGCAAACAGGGGCGCTGGACTATCCGAATAGGATATAAGAAGTACCGATGCCATGGGAGCTCACGGGAAAGCGAAGTTCAAATAGGGGCGGTGAATAAAGCGGAGGACTGGAAAGTAAGGTTACGTAGGGATTACCGAGATATCTTTCACAGGGAGGGTGAGAGATTAGGGGTAACAGGGGAAACTGTACACGAAATTCCACTCAAAGAGGAACGCATAACGTACGTGAAAGAGAGAAGATACCCGCAGGCATTAAGGGATAATATTAGGAAGGAAATAGAGAATCTGAGGAAGCAAGAGATCATAATAGACAGCACGTCACCGTACAATAGTCCCCTCTGGGCCGTGAAAAAGAAGAGCGTGCCAGGTGAAGAAAAATATCGAGTAGTCATCGATTATCGGAAACTAAACGATAATACCAAGGATGAAAAGTACCCGATCCCCAGATTTGAAGACATTCTCGATAGACTAAGCGGGGCGACAGTGTTCAGCACGCTCGATTTAAAAGCAGGGTACCATCAAATCAAAATGCATCCCAGAGATCAACCGAAAACGGCCTTTACTTTTGAAAGAGGGCATTATGAATTTACTAGGATGCCCTTCGGACTAAAGAATGCGCCCATCACATTTCAAAGGTTGATGGACGAATTTTTAAGAGGCATAGATGAAGATGTGTGTCAAATATACATGGACGATTTGCTGGTATTCAGTAAGACGGAAGAACAGCATGTAGGACATTTAAGGAGCGTGTTTGACAGGATCAGGGAATTCGGCCTAAAATTATCAGACGAAAAGTCGCGGTTAGGTCAAAACGAAATAAGTTTTTTGGGTCACACTATTTCAAAAGACGACGTCAAGCCGGACAAGTCGAAAGTAGAAGCAATTGCGAGAATGGCCGTGCCTAGGGATGTAAAAGGGATAAGACGGTTACTGGGGTCGTTGAATTATTACCGCAGATTCGTTCCAAAAATGGCGGAATATTTGGTGCCCTTCAATAATCTGCTGAAAAAAGGAAGAAAAATTTTCGTAACCCCCGAGATGGAGAACAATATCCGCAAGTGTATGGCTCGGTTACAGGAAGAGCCAGTGCTGGCGTTTCCGGACTTCGGGAAACAGTTTTCTATCACCACAGACGCAAGCGAATACGCTTTGGGAGCAGTGTTGTCCCAGGAAGGAGATGGTGGGGATAGACCCGTTGCGTATGCTAGCAGGCGTTTATCGGACGCCAAGACTCGGTATAGAGCGCTCGAGAGGGAACTGTTAGGGATCGTTTGGGCGGTAAACCACTTTAGACCCTATGTGTTTGGGAGAAAGTTTAAAGTCCACACAGACCATCGGCCTCTGCAGTGGATCGGGAAATTGAAGGAGTCTTCCGCTCGAGTTACTCGGTGGAAGGAACTGTTGTCCCAGTATAATCTGGAAATTGTTTATAAGCCGGGGAAGGAAAATATAGTAGCGGATTGGTTATCCAGGGCAATCATGGTAAATGCAGTGGAAGAAGACAGGGCAGGACCTTCCGGGGATATCCGGCAATTCTTGCAAGAATGGACACCGAGAGAGGACGGGGAAAGTATACCAAGTGAGGACCAGCGAGGGGAGTCTCAAGAGGAGGATAGTTCTGCCGACGACCGGCCCGTGGAAATGGAGGAAGTAGAGGAGATTATAAATGATAAACAACGGCAGATTATTTGGAAAACGAGAACAGAGGGGCTGCTAAAAATAGAATATTCACGGTACGGAAGGAGCGACATAACGACTATACTGTCTCAACCGGGAGTTAGCGAAGAGGTCATTTGTAGGGCTCTGAAAGATGCGTCCAAACCGGGCAGAACTTACCATCTATATGTAGGTAATTCTACGGTCCGGGAAAAGATCAAGCGACTTTGGCGATCAGAGAAATTAGGGATGGACCGTACATTCATCAGATGCACCCGTTCGGTAGAAACGGTGCAAGATGTGGGGAAGCAGAAGGAAATAACTCTTGCGTACCATCAAGGCAAGACAAATCACCGGGGTGTTCAGGAAACGGTACAAGCGTTGAAACGGCGGTATTTTTGGTGGGGGATGAAACGGACGGTCCGCGAAGTGATAGGGACATGTGAAATTTGTCTCACCACAAAATACGATAGACACCCCCCGGGATGGGTCCAAAAAGAAACACCCACGGCGGCGACACCTTTAACGGATCTACAAATCGATACATTTACATGGCGGGGTTATAAATGGGTGACCATAGTAGATACATTCAGTAAATTAGGTCAGGCACATTTGGTAAAGGAAAAATCAGCGGAGGCAGTATTAGGGGCCCTACGAACATGGTTCCGTTTCTACGGAGTACCGGAACGAATTTCCTCCGATGGAGGGTTAGAATTCGATAACTCGCAAATTAGGGCAGAAGCTAAAGAACTTGATATCCATTGGCATATCAACACCCCGGGACACCCCAAGAGTAGAGGCGGGATCGAAAGACTCCATGGGACGCTGAGTGACCACCTCAGAATATATCAGACGGAAAAAGGCTTGGAACCCGATGTAGGGATGGAAAAAGCGATTGCCGCATATAATAGTTCTATTCACGCGGTAACCGGATTCTCGCCCTTTGAAATCGACTAGATTGGCGCAGAAATATTAGGGACACAGCGAACGAGGAGGAGGTGAATTTGGTACTGGCCAGGCGGGCGGCACTGGGAAAGTTGTGGGAAAAATCTCGAGGACGAATCGTTAAGGAAAAGAAGCAAAGGGTGGAAAAAGATAATTTAAAAGTCCGCGAGTTCACGGGGAAATTAAAAATCGGGGCGGTAGTATACCGCAAGAAAAGTTCTAACCGAGGCAAAGAGTTACTCCGCTACGAGGGTCCATTTAGAGTGATTGCCATACGCGAGCATAATATAATCACCATTCAGAGTGTGAAGGAACCGAGGAAGAGACGTAATGTTCATATTGAACAATTGCGACTCCCTGTTGAGGAGCAGATTATCTCTTAGTTCTGGAGTGGCCCGTTGCAGAAAAGTTTTATTTTTATATGTAACTGGATGTGTTTTTATTCGTTTTTTTTATATTTTTGAGGAATGCCCTTCATAGAGTCAGTTTTTATTTTTAAGAGGAGAAATGTACAGTAGCAGTAATGGTAGATGCTGTAAATATAGAGAATAATTATGTTGGTTTCGAGGATTTTTTTTTTTTTTTTGTTGTTAGTGATATTCTGTATATAGCAGTTATAGATTTAGTTAGCTTATTATAAATGTGTGTGTGGTTTTAATGAAAGAGTGTTTGTTTTATTTTTGTATTTTTTTTGTTTTGTTTTTGTGAATACCTAGTATAAGTTAGATTTAAGATTTGAGTTAATTGTAAATAAAGATTTATTTCTATTTTTGTTAAACTTAGGAATTATGATGCCAGAGGTATTGTTATCTGTGTGCTTCGGCCGTTAACCAAGTTAGGATTAATCAAAGAACCCCGTAATACTTTTCTGGTATTAAGTGACCAAATTATATAGTTTATGGGGAATGTCCATAAACTGGTAGGGGGGAGTTAAGGGCCAAAGCATAGCAGTATCAGCCTTAATCCTATTTCTAATCTTGTAAACACAGCAAATACTATAAATGTAGCATTACTGAGCCAATAAAGTCAAGGGTTCATGTTTAGTTGTCAAAGTGTTCACGTCAGTTTTCAGTGCCGTTATCACTTTTATCAGTTTCTTTGTTCACAAGTCCTTTGTGTTCACAATCCTTTGTGTTCACAAGTCCTTTGTGTACAAAGTCCTTTGTTCTCGGGCCTTTGTTTCCGGGGACGCGTTCAGTTTTTCGCGATCAGTGTTGTTAGTGTAGTGTTAATTAAACAATGGTTAACACGAGAAATAATCTCAGCGTGGCCCAGAAAGCCCAACTACCACCCTCTGATGACGAAGGAGAGTTCAGAGAGCCGCGCAAAAAGGCCAAGAAGACCACGCCGAAAAAGACGCCCCCGACAACAACGCAAAACAGTTTCTCGCCGCTTCAACAAGCATCGACGGACCCAGGAACTTCAGGAGACGCATCAACCACAACCGCATCAACCACACCCTGCCCACCGATCTTCGTAGCAGAAAGAAAATTAACAGAGGTAATTAACTATCTTACTAAACTCAAAGTGTCCAATTATTACCTCAGGGAACTGAGAACGGGGGTCAAGATTGACCTCGAAACAGCATCCGAGAGATCGGAAGTCCTCCGTGGCCTGCAACTGCTAGGAATTGGGCACCACACTTATTCGAAAAGAGGTGATAAACCCAAATTAGTGAATTTCACACTAAAAGGGCTCCCCCCAACTTTCACGTCGAATGACGTCATGGAGGCATTTAAAGACCTCAAGATAACAAAGGCTCGACGGCTACAAAAGACCTTACCAGATGGGAAAAAGGTTGATTTGTCACCCATAATAGTCACTTTCCCCGCTGGCGTCACACTAAATGACGTCAAACAAGTAAGACACGTCAACCGAGTCTTTTTTACGGCCGAAAATTACAAGGCCAAAATTGATACCCTACCCCCACAGTGCTACAAATGCCAAAAATTTGGCCATATACAAACAAACTGTGGGTATGAACCCGCCTGTGTTCGCTGTGGAGGCGAACACAATATTAAAAGCTGCCCAAATGAAGGGCAGACGAAGTGCAAAAACTGCAAAGGAAACCATGTAGCTTCCTATAGGCAATGCCCATATAGGAAAACACTGGAAGAACTGGCGGCAAAACGTTCAGCCGCGAGGAAGCAGCCAATCAGAGCTCCCGCCAAACAGGCCAATCAGAGAGCTCGACAGGCGGGAGAGTCTCAGGAAACCGCCACCACATCTGCGCCAGCGCCACAGGGTGTTCCCCCCCCACAAACCACCCCACCCCCCCCCACCCGCATCCTACCCCCCACTACCACCTCAGCAGAACCCCCTCCCAGCACCTCCTGTAAACCCTCATTCGAACGCCAGACAGCAAGCGAATGACATCCCTCCTCCTTGGGCCATAGCAATGCAGTTAACCCTCCAGAACCTTGCGGAACAGATCACCCTCTTGGTGCAAGTTATGACGAGACAGAACCAGCCATGAATTCTTTCTCCGTCTTAAACTTCAATTGCAATGGACTTTGCCCGAAGACCGAAGAAGTTCGAGCACTGCTGGCACTGACACGACCCACAGTGGCAGTACTCACGGACACCAGAGTGCTCGGACCACCACCGTTTCTCCAAGGATATACCGTGGCCACGGATAACTCTAGAGACCCTCATGGAGGTGTCCTCATAGCCATCCGCCACGGAATACCATGGAAGAAAATGCCCGAACCCCTGGCTATTACGGACAAACGTATTAGCCACTTGACTGTTCAAGTGTTGATGAGGCAGCCAACCCTCATCACAGGGGTATATCGGCGTCCACAGGGTTCTCTTGTGGAGCTAAAGAGCCTTCTACGAGCCTGCGGGGCAAAGTCCAATCACTGGGTGATCGGAGACCTCAACGCCCGACATAGTTTATGGCACAATACGAGGACAAATGCGGCGGGCAGGGTGCTAGCCAAAACCCCCTTCACGGTGGTCCACCCTGACACCCATACCTTCCGCTGCTACTCTAATGGTTACCCATCCACCATCGACCTCCTTCTAACACGACAGCCACACAGAATCACTGGCTGCACGGTGACTGACTTCATCACCTCAGATCACCGGCCAGTGATCTACGAACTAGAAGGAAGGAGGGACGAGCCAGCCCCAGAAAAATTCATATATCAAGAAGCAGACTGGGGCAAATACAAAACAGAAATATGCCATAGACTACCGTCGGTGCAACCGCTCAGCTCACCAGAGGAAGTCGATAATTTCATTAACGCCTTCAGTGACATCATCCTCGAGGCTGCCCACTCCTCTATCCCCACCTTCCGTCCTTCTCCACCTCACCTCCAAAAACCCCCTCCTCATATCATGGCTCTCATATCGAGCAGGCGGAATCTGAAAAATAAGTGGTACAGGAACCGGGATCCAGACATCAAGGTAGCCCTCAACGCCCTCACCACCCAAATCAAGAATTTGCTCCGCCAATGGAAAACCTCCACTTGGCAGGACAAACTGAGGGCAACCCACAATGATTACCGGAAGTTCTGGAAACTCACAAGGTCTGCAGTCAAGAAAACTTCAACGATCCGCCTGCACGATGGAGACCGACTCCTTTCCCCTGCCGATCAAGCGGAGCTGCTTGCTGAGCACTACAGAGAGGATATCACAAACAGGACCACCGATGCTGAACCTCCCCCGTCCATGGCCCAGGAGAACAACTTCATGTTTATCAGCCCTAAACAGCTGAAAGCAATCCTACGGAGAACAAAGGGGAACAGAGCTCCTGGACATGACGGGATCCAGACAGTCCTTCTCAAGCAGCTCCCCAGAAAAGGAATAATGCACCTCACGAACCTGTACAACTCCTGCTTGAGGTTAAGATACTTCCCCGTTCAGTGGAAGCACGCAATACTGTTTCCACTCCTCAAGCCGGCTAAGACAGGAGACAAGCCAGAACACTACCGGCCAATCAGCCTGTTGCCTCACCTCGGAAAAGTCTACGAGAAAATTGTTCTCAATTATCTACGAGACTTTTGCGAGGAGAACTCAGTCATTCCGTTTGAACAAACGGGTTTCCAAGCACGTCTCAGCACTGAACACCACCTGATGAAGCTACAAACTGAGGCGTGCTCAAACTTCAATAGGAATACTGCAACAGCGCTGATCTCCATAGACTGCACGAAAGCATTCGATTCCGTGTCTCACGGGATCTTATGCAGAAAACTCGAAGACCTGGAATGCCCTGAGCAGCTCTATGGAGTCATTGTCTCCTTTCTCAGTGAGAGAAGTCTCGCTGTGCGGGTTCGTGACGTCCATTCTCACTCAGTACCTCTCACTTGCGGTGTGCCACAAGGAGCAGTACTATCTCCAGTGTTGTTCAACATCTACACTGCTGAAGTGGTTGGCAAAAACTACGGTAGAGCGACAGTAGCCGCTTTTGCCGACGATATTGCCATCACTAGCAGCAGCATAAACCCCACTAGAGCACTACGTCAGGCCGAAACAGTCTGTGGAGAGATAATTCGACGGTTGGATTCACTTAACATCCAAGTAAATCCAGCCAAAACGGACTGCGTAGTGTTCTCACACCAACGTGGGAAAAGGTCAACACTACCGAAGACCCTCCGAGTGGCAAACACCACCATTGCCCCCTCCAACTCCATCGTCTACCTGGGAGTCACTATCGATAGAGGGCTGAAATTTTCAGCTCACTGTTATAGGACACACCGCAAAGTGAGAAAAAGATCCTATCGCCTCCACCACCTCCTATCCTCTCCAGCACTTTCCCTCCGTCTCAAACTCTGCATCTACAAAAGCATGCTGAGACCTGCCCTCCTGTACGGTGCCCCTCTTCTCACCCGCCTTTCAGACGGAACAAGACGGCACCTGCAGCGGTTCCAGGACTCCATGCTGAAGAAGATGACGAGGACCACATCCCTGAAGAAGAAGAAGACAGAAGACCTTCACGAGATCTTCGATCTTCCCACCGTTCCAGAATTCATTCAGCGCAGACACGTCAAGTTCCTGGACTCCCTGCAGTTCTTGACAAACCCCCTCTTCAAGACATTAACACCAGCGCCACCCCCGGGTCCGCTGGCAACAAACGGACCGCAATGAAGACAGCAACTTGGACCAATGAGAGCCCACTGGACCAACGGACCAATCAGAGCCCACCGGACCAACGGGCCAATCAGGTGCCACTGGCCACAGGTCAGAAATGTGACCTCAAAGACATTTTCGTTTAGTTATTTTAGTTAAATTAAATAGTGATATTTTTAGTTAGTATAGTAATTTAAAAAAAAAAAAAAAAAAAAAAAAAAAAAAAAAAAAAAAAAAAAAAAAAAAAAAAAAAAAAAAAAAAAAAAAAATAATTAGTTTTTAAGTTGAACAACAAGGTTTAGGTGAGCCCCATCACCTAAACATTATCTTTCTGCTCAATAAATAAAACATCAGAACAATTCAACAAAACTTTCTGTAGGCCTTACAGTGCACACAGTGCAGAAAAAGGCCATACCTTAAGAAATCAACAAACACATGTATACATCTAATAGGGGCTTAGAAAAAAAAAAAAAAAAAAAAAAAAAAAAAAAAAAAAAAAAAAAAAAAAAAAAAAAAAAAAAAAAAAAAAAAAAAAAAAAAAAAAAAAAAAAAAAAAAAAAAAGTCAGTTGATATTCAGTCTATTTAGCGTGCGTTTCTTATTACCTTTTCTTTTTTTTTAAGTTTTATTTGTGACAGTTGCTAACTTATATATATATATATATATATATATATATATATATATATATATATCTTTAATAAAAAGTACAAAAACCTTTCTTCTGTACTTGATTCTTTTCAAATTAGATAAAAAAAATAATAACTCACGATATATATATATATATATATATATATATATATATATATATATATATATATATATATATATATATATATTTATATATGTATATAATAATAAAAAAAAGTTCTTTATTTATTCTGGGACCTTAAGTCCCTTAAGAATAAAAAATAATGTACAATCAGGTGCCTTCAGAGCCTCAAAATGCTGAAGTAGTAGTCCGCCCCTTGAATAAAATTCCCAATCCCTCCTCTCCAACCTATCCAAACCACTGGAACGGATCGTTCAGTCCCAACTCTGTTTTCCTAGAAGAACGCTCCCTCCTTAGTCCATATCAATCTGGTTTCCGCCCCGGATACACCACCCAATCTGCCCTCCTGAAAATATCTCAAGACTTACATTCCGCAATTGATCCCCAAGAGATTACCATCCTTATCCTTTTAGATTTTTCAAAGCCTTTCGATTATGTTGACCACGACATCCTTCTATCCAAACTCCGAAACCTTTCCTTGTCCAAATCTGCCTTACTTTGGTTTAAATCCTTCCTTTCCGACCAATCACAGTGTGTAGTAATTCCAAATAAACCTCCGTCCAAGACCCTACCTCTT
This sequence comes from Euschistus heros, assembly GCA_003667255.2. Lineage (NCBI taxonomy): Eukaryota > Metazoa > Arthropoda > Insecta > Hemiptera > Pentatomidae > Euschistus > Euschistus heros. Next base: position 29,649 of record RCWM02000926.1, on the reverse strand, counting down.
TCCCGTGGTGTTCCTCAGGGATCTTCACTTTCACCCACACTCTTTTCTGTTTACATTAATGACCTTCCCCTGTCCATCCATCACTGCCTTTACGCAGATGATCTCAAAATCTATTTATCCTTTCCCAATTCTGACCTACTACAAGCTACTAGAAAAATCCAGGAAGACTTGGATCGAATCTATAACTGGGCAGTAACGAACAAGTTGAATTTAAACACTGAAAAGACCAAAGCGCTTGTAATAGGTTCGAGTTACCTCCTGAAAACCATGCTTCCTATTCCCACCATTTTCCTGAGCAGTGATCCTATCAAATTCTACCCCTCAATCAAAAATCTCGGAGTCATTTTCGATCAAACTCTATCCTGGAAAAACCACGTATCCAAAATTTTACTTCGCACCATCCCAATCCTAAAACGTCTCAATTACGTTCGCCATCTTCTTCCTTCCGAAACCCGCAAATTACTAGTTACTTCCCTTATCTTCCCCCACTTCGACTATTGCTGTACTGTGTATGGGGGTGTTTCTGGTGATCTTGAGGCCAGACTCAAAAGACTGTTTAACTGCTGCATTCGTTTTATTTTCGGGATCCCCAGGAACGCCCATGTTTCACAATTTTACGCGGAGTTAAAGTGGCTCTTTCCTTCCTACCGTCACCAGTATTTTCTGGCATCCTTTCTCTACCAAACTGTGAAATCCCAACGCCCACTTTACATTTCTCAACTACTTCAGCATTTTGAGGCTCTGAAGGCACCTGATTGTACATTATTTTTTATTCTTAAGGGACTTAAGGTCCCAGAATAAATAAAGAACTTTTTTATTATTATATACATATATATATATATATATATATATATATATATATATATATATATATATATATATATATATATATATATATATATATATTTATATATGTATATAATAATAAAAAAGTTCTTTATTTATTCTGGGACCTTAAGTCCCTTAAGAATAAAAAATAATGTACAATCAGGTGCCTTCAGAGCCTCAAAATGCTGAAGTAGTTGAGAAATGTAAAGTGGGCGTTGGGATTTCACAGTTTGGTAGAGAAAGGATGCCAGAAAATACTGGTGACGGTAGGAAGGAAAGAGCCACTTTAACTCCGCGTAAAATTGTGAAACATGGGCGTTCCTGGGGATCCCGAAAATAAAACGAATGCAGCAGTTAAACAGTCTTTTGAGTCTGGCCTCAAGATCACCAGAAACACCCCCATACACAGTACAGCAATAGTCGAAGTGGGGGAAGATAAGGGAAGTAACTAGTAATTTGCGGGTTTCGGAAGGAAGAAGATGGCGAACGTAATTGAGACGTTTTAGGATTGGGATGGTGCGAAGTAAAATTTTGGATACGTGGTTTTTCCAGGATAGAGTTTGATCGAAAATGACTCCGAGATTTTTGATTGAGGGGTAGAATTTGATAGGATCACTGCTCAGGAAAATGGTGGGAATAGGAAGCATGGTTTTCAGGAGGTAACTCGAACCTATTACAAGCGCTTTGGTCTTTTCAGTGTTTAAATTCAACTTGTTCGTTACTGCCCAGTTATAGATTCGATCCAAGTCTTCCTGGATTTTTCTAGTAGCTTGTAGTAGGTCAGAATTGGGAAAGGATAAATAGATTTTGAGATCATCTGCGTAAAGGCAGTGATGGATGGACAGGGGAAGGTCATTAATGTAAACAGAAAAGAGTGTGGGTGAAAGTGAAGATCCCTGAGGAACACCACGGGAAAGAGGTAGGGTCTTGGACGGAGGTTTATTTGGAATTACTACACACTGTGATTGGTCGGAAAGGAAGGATTTAAACCAAAGTAAGGCAGATTTGGACAAGGAAAGGTTTCGGAGTTTGGATAGAAGGATGTCGTGGTCAACATAATCGAAAGGCTTTGAAAAATCTAAAAGGATAAGGATGGTAATCTCTTGGGGATCAATTGCGGAATGTAAGTCTTGAGATATTTTCAGGAGGGCAGATTGGGTGGTGTATCCGGGGCGGAAACCAGATTGATATGGACTAAGGAGGGAGCGTTCTTCTAGGAAAACAGAGTTGGGACTGAACGATCCGTTCCAGTGGTTTGGATAGGTTGGAGAGGAGGGATTGGGAATTTTATTCAAGGGGCGGACTAGTGCTGTTTTCCAAGAGGAAGGAAATATCAAATTTTGATGGGAAAGGTTGTAAATGTGGTGAAGGATAGGAATAAGTGCGGGAAGGCATGATTTGATGAGTTTAAATGGAATATTATAGGGTCCCTAATCATTTGTGCGGTATTTCTTAATGACCGAGAGTATGTAATCATAGGACACATGGGAAAAGAAGAAGTTGGTTGGATAAAAGCTAGGTTAAGTTATTTCCGCTTCGAATGTTGATTTAGTTCATCGGGTGAAACAGGAAAGGAGTTGCAGTTGGGTTCAGGAAAGGTTAGTTTTCTTAGGATTTTCCACTTGGATTTAGAATCGGGAGCGGTAGAAAGGGCATTATGCATGTATTTGGATTTAGAGTATCGGATGGCGGATAGGGTTTGGTTACGTAAAATTTTGAAGGTAGTGTAATCTGATGGCAATCGAGTTCAACGAAATTTGCGTCTGGCTGCTTCCCTTATCAGCTCTCTAATCTCAGCTGTCAGCCATGGAGCAGGAGGACGGTGCATGTTTAGGGTTTTCAGGGGAGCATGGGTATTTAAAATTGAATGAAGGTTTGCGGTGAGGGTAGAGATCATCGGCTCAATCGAGGTAAAGGAATATATTATATCCCATGGGATGGAATCGAGGTCAGGTTGTGCGGATTCGAATGACAGGAGGTCCAGATTTCGAAAGGAAACAACTGTTGGGGCAAAAGATTTGGTTGGTAAATCATACGAAATCTGGATTAGATCATGTGAGGAGAGAAAAGGAACCGGGTGCTGAGATGATGAAAGAATTTTATCGGGGGAGTCAGTGATAAACAGGTCAAGCCAGGTATCTGAGAATTGTGTGTGATGGGTAGGAAGAAAAGGAACCAGATAAAGATTAATGAATGGAATGAAACAAATTGATGAGGAAGGATTTAGCATAGGATTCGGATACCATATTGGTGTTAAAATCACTAATATACACCAATACATATATATATATATATATATATATATATATATATTTTTTTTTTTTTTTTTTTTTTTCAATAAAAAAAAAAAAATCTTACAATAAAAGATAATTAAATAAAAATTAATTTGATTTAGAGGTTTTTTTAATACAAATAATTTATTTAATATATATATATTAAATAAATTATTTGTATTAAAAAAACCTCTAAATCAAATTAATTTTTATTTAATTATCTTTTATTGTAAGATTTTTTTTTTTTTTTATTGACGTATGCATTAGGTTTGATGATCGGTGTACCCGTGAGGAAAGAAAAGCAAAAGATCCTACAGCAGTATGGTCTGAATTCATTACCAAATCACAACGTTTATATAGCATTGGCCAAAATGCATGTGGATGAAATGCTAGTACCTTTTCGAGATAGATCTAAATTTCGTGTTTATATGCCTAACAAACCGGCAAAATATGGTTTATAAGTTTTATGCTTTACTGGTGTAGTAGTAGTAAACTCCTATCTATACAATGGATATTTTTACGGAGGCAAAAATTCTGATCGCATTTCTTATCACAAAAAGAAAAAAACTTGGAATCCCAACACAATATGTTATTCGCCTTGCTAAGCCCTTAAAAAATCCAACAGAAATATCTCATGCGACAATTGGTTCATGTCGATGGAGCTTCTAGAGGAAATGGAAAAAAGAGGATTAACTGTTCTTGGTACCCTTAGAGCCAATAAACTAAAAATTCCCAAAGACTTTTTAGCAGACAGAAGCAGAGAATCTGCTAGTAGTATTTTCTATTTTACAAATACTGCTACAACTGTTTCCTACGAGCCTAAAAAAAACACAGGGCCGTCATTCTTCTAAGCTCTTTGCATCATGACATTAAATGTGATGAGGTTTCAGGAAAGCCTTATATGATAATAGATTACAATTTCTTCAAAGGATTCGACACACTAGACAAAAAGTCCTCTAATTATTCATGTAATAGACCAACCCGACGATGGACGTCAGCCTTATTTTTTGCCTTGTTGGATATAAGTGCAAATATTGCTTATATATTATTGATGGACAGCAAAGAAAGGGTTCCAATGAACAGGTATTATTTCATAAAGACCCTTGGAACATCTCTGTTAGAAGAACAAATGTCAAGACGAGTGAAAAACCCTAGAATTCCCGCATTGGCAGCACTGTAACTAACATTACACCAAAACATAATCAACTAGTGATGGGTCGTTCCACAAATATAAGGGAACCGTTCCTACCGTTTCGTTACATGACGGGAACGGGTATTTTATTCGCTACGTTACCTTTTCGTTCCAAGAAAATTTCGTTACCTGGCAAGCATTACCTTTGCCGCAAAACAGTTATTTTTCTATTAATTTAATAATTAATACAATTATTAAATTGTATATCGTTTTAGTTATTATTTATTCCTGAAATGGCATACTAAGGGTTATTAACAGTATTGTAAGAAATTTAATGACATTGTTACCAATATAATTATAATCCTAAATATTTACAACTCGTATTACTTAATATATGAGATAAAACACACGAATTTAAAAAAAAAAAATTTTTATTCGACCAATCATAAACTAACTGAAAAGAATGCATATAACATAAAACTTAAAATAAAAATCAATATTGTGATACTTATTTAAAGTTAGTGTTGAAAGTAATACAGTACTAAATCATTATTAAGAGGAAAAAATTCAACAAATTTTTAAAATTTACTGGTGTGTTAAAGATAGCGTTGCATAAATGTTTTTAGAACGGTGTTCAGGTCAACTTTGGTAAAATGGTAGTTGGTGTACCAGCTCACAGTATACTAGAAGTTTCATGATTATTCACCTTTTATTATACGATTTTAACGACATTGTTCTGGAGACCTTTAGAATTATATTGAAAAATAAAGATTTAGCCCCTACATCGTCTTGTTAGGTTTATGGATATTATAAAACGATATATTGTGTCGACTATTAAATGTATTAATTTAAAGTGTTTAATTTTATTGAAAAGTGCAGACATTTTTTTTACAACCATAAGCATTATTTATATCGTCTTAAATATTTCAACAAAATATATTAATTTAATCAATGCTTGCAATATTGTAAAAAAAAAAATGTCTTTACAATAAAACTTTTAATACTTTCTGATACTCTGATAATACTGATATTCAGTGATCACATTTATCCCTAAAATTATTTTCCTTTTTTTTTATTTTTTTTTAACATTCAGCAATATGGTTGGTGTAGAAATAAAAAGAGACTTTTTAAAATAAATATGTTGTAAATCAAAGAATTTGTTCTATTATATTATATTATCAAAGTGCACTAATTTTATGTCTTCGTTTGCAATTTTATTGTTTATAAGTAAGTTTATAATAAATGAATTTAAAAAAAAAAAAAAAAAAATTATTATGAAATTATTTCATTATTTTTTCGTTGCCCCGAGGTTGAGAACCGCTGCCATAAGGGATTAACGTTGGAAAATAGACAAGAACCGAAGAGCGAATGGAAAAGTGCTATAATGAGCAGAACGAAGACCGGGTGCATCGAGGAACGAAAAAAGAATGAGACCGATGTAACGATAAAATACCGAGACCGAAGTAACGAAAAGATACCGAGACATTGTTTAACTTCAGTTTGTTTGCATCTCGCGACCAGAACATCCTCCTCCGCATTTTTAAACCCAGAACATAATAAAAATAAGCAGTTCAAGTAGTGATTAGGAAGACTTGGTGATGTTTTTGTGGTACTGGCGCTTGAAAAGAAATAAACGTAGATTATGGATGCATCCTAATATTGATACTCGGTTATTTGTTGGTGAAAAGAACTGAAACAGAGTGACATTAAATTTTTAGCATTTTATAGAATGTCGAAAGATTAATACACCACTCTAGTGAGAATTGTGAGCACAGCTATTCATTATGAAGATACCAATATGAGGGAACATGTTTGGGTGCTGAGGAACGCATACTTATAACTTTGTGGTAAGTTTTATATTTAAGATAAGAAAAAAGAATATAATACAAAAGAATAGATTAAAATATAGTTAGAAAATAAAGTAAAAACGTAAAAACTATATTAAAGACAAAAAAAAAATAATACAATAGAATTTCAGACAGAAAAATATAACACAACTAGAAAATAAAGAAAAACCTAAAACTTAAAATGAACTGTCTTCTGTGGAGGGAGAAGGATCTAGATGATTTAATCTGTAAAAATAATTAGCACTTAAAAATAAAGCACAAAAAAGAAGAAAGAAAATGAAATTATAATTACCTCCATGACATAGAATCGCGCGGTCCTCTCGATAAATCCCTGGCACTACCGATCTCACGAGACGAGGAACGCAGGGGACGAGGAACTGCTCGGTTTTTGACGAGCACAAAACGACCCGTCTTCGGACCCCAATGCAACCCCGTAGGAAGTTGAGAGGAGGGGAGAGACGAGCGCGATTTTTCGAGAGTCCACCACTTCGAGCGTCGACCCGTGTGCGGAGGCTCTAACAGTACCGATCGTTCCTACCATGGGAACGTTCCTCGTACCGTTACAACAACAGTAACGGATCATCCCTTTAACCAACTCATCTCATTCCCATTTGTTATTACTCTGTCCATGGCAACTCCTCCTTAGCAACGGGCGTAGTTCTCCTTATTACCTTACAATATATTAAATCAAAAAAATAAATATTATTTTTATTTTCAAAATCTACTAAATAAAAAAATCTGACGTCATTTTCTCAAAACTATCGTTTTGAGAAAATGGTGTCAGACTACATATAGTTTTGACGTAAATACGTCTTTAGATTTGCTACCATATGGGGGCAATCCAAAAAACCTAACGATAACAAAATCGTATAAAGTAAATTTAATGCTTTACAATTTTGATTCTGACGTTTTTTTTTTCTCCTTTTCCCCTTACGAACAGGTACTAAAAGCAAAAGATTGACAAAACGTGACGTAACATTTGTTTTTTCTTCCAAAATCATCGATTTTTAATAAGGAGTATCTCTTAAACGGTTAGAATTACGACAAATTTATATAGAATAAATTTTATAGAAAATTTAATTAGCTTTTAAGTTTATTTGAAACATATTTTTCTAAAGTCAACTGTTTTCGAGATATAATCGAAGTACCAAACAAATTGAATTTCTTCCCTTCCCCCACCGTTAGCTCACCTCCCAGGGGCGGGGTCTTTTAGTATGTTTACCGTCTAACTATTCCTAACGAAGCTATGAAGTCAAAAATTTTCGCATATTCCATGCACTCTACACCCCCTCATTTCAGCACTCATTGACTGGACTACTAGCTTTGATCTGAGATCATATTGTAATATCGCTAAGAACAGACAGAGTGCAACTACATCATCGATAGCGGGATCATCTTCATCAGGTCGCAAAGCTGTTGGAGTCGCCATATATCGCAACATCAATAGCTTCACTGATTGTAATAGAGTTAACACTGACTTTTTGGAAATTTATTAGGAAATGAAAGAAGCAAAGCCTGGTGATGTCTGCCTAGTAAACGTAAAGGCGAATGGCATCTTAAATTCGTACTTGGGTGTGTGTATGTCCACCACGGCAAAGCGTTAGCAGAAATTAAAATGTTTATGTTACGATCGTTGTTAAAATATTCCAAAAACATCGCTAAAATTATACCCGATTACGAGCCTGATCTTACTACACCAGTTATTATAGTTGGAGACTTAAATCTTAATGTCTCACAAAACCGCTCATTGCCCGACTTCATGCTCAGCGAGTTCAATTTGTCTTATATTGAAACTTCTCCAAACAACGTTAGACAATACCTGTATTGATTTACAAGTATACGTTTACCAGAAATCTCGATGTATCTTGTATACATACCATTTGTGTCGTACGTTTCGTATCACAGACCTATAATTAATAAAGTTATATTGTAACACAATAATTATTTGTTTCCTTGCTTTTATCCTTAATACATACATAAAAGTATTTTATTTAAAAAATATAACCCGTTAAATAAACGTATTTAGGTACAACACCTAGTCCACACTGTGTCCAACACGTAGTCCATGACATAGCCACATACCTGTTTTTTTTTTAAAATGCGTTGATGTTTATTGGAAATGTTTTTCTAATAAATATCAGTGCAGTTTATTATAAAAAGATATATGTAAGTACTCGGGAACATAAATATCACAGGATTAGCAATACCCCTATTCATTTTTGCACAGTATATTTGATTTTTAATTGTGCTTAGAACATTCAGTAAATTTAAAATAATAACATTGAAAATTAGGCTGCCTTTAGTACTTTGGTTGTACTATAATAAATCTGCAGGAGTTTTAATTTTTAACTTCACTTTTTATCATAGTGATAATCAAATGATTAATAACAAGTAAATTCATTTTTCATAACGTAGACGATATTAAAACTCCTGCTTTAAAGGTTAATAGTTCACTCGTTTCCAAAATAATACTTCGTCACGACAACCAAAGATATAAAAAAGCTGTGTGGCACTCGGGTATGACCGAGGTGGGAAGGACAGCTCTGAAGTACGATTTGACCGAACAAACATTATGTAATAAAATGTTATCAATGCTAAAAATTGTTAAAACCAATGACCGTATGTAACATTATTTTAAAAAATAACATCTTTTATTATTTTAATAATATCTATAAAATTGATTTTTTAAAACAGCATCATATAGTATAAATTTATTAATATTAAGGAAAAGCAGTATTGCAAGTGGTTTTTTTAAATTTTATTTGTATACATTTACTCACATTTACACACACACACACACACACACACACACACACACACACACACACACACACACACACACACACACACACACACACACACACACACACACACACACACACACACACACACACACACACACACCACACACACACACACACACACACACACTCACCACATAACACACACACACACACATATCCACATAATATGATTTAATGTTAACTATTTACTTACATTCTAAAACGTGACTTTTTTTATTCAGCCAATAAAGCTCCTAAACGATATATCTTAGAGACAAATGTTATATAGAAAACAATATTTTCCATTCCATTTAATTTCTGATGAGTTAACTAAGTAAATTTTCGATATTGGATATATACATGTATTTATTGATTTCTTGAGGTCTGGTCTTTTTCTGTACTAGGTACATTGTAAGACCTACAGAAAGTTTGTGAAATCATAATGTGTGGTTGTTCAGAAAGATAAATGTTTAGGTGATGGGGCTCACCTAAACCTTGTTGTTAACTTAAAAACTAATTAATTTTATTATTTATATATATATATATATATATATATATATATATATATATATATAAAATTATTATTTGTATTTGTATATTATTTTATTATTTGTATATATATATATATATATATATATATATATATATATATATACATACTTCCTATTTACTAATGAAATACGCCAGTTCTGATCAAGAAATTGATCAGGTTTTTCTTTCTGACAACGCTTCCAGAACTTCAGGTCCACTCTGAGTCTGCTAGCACTCGCTAGACTCATAATTTTCGGTCGCCACTCACCCACTTTTCAGGTCCCCCCCCCCACTACACCAGGAGGAAAGGAGCGGACCAATCAGGTGCCACCGGCGGGCGTTAGAAGCGCCACCTAGACGAGACGGACAGCAACTTTGTGTTTCCTAAACAGAAATACAAGTTTCGCCCAAGACCCCAACCACAGAGGCCCCCGGTGCAAGTCACCAACCGATTTGCCCCACTACAGACCCAACCAGCTCAGACTCAAACGAAGCCCCCTCCACCCATCATCATTTCCCCGCCAGTCTCCATAGTTCAACTACGGAGACTCTTGGCTTCGGTTGGCGTGACAAACACGTCAGCCAACTCCTCACTCAGGGAAACCAGGCTATACGTGGACACCGAAGAGGACCACGACAAAGCCATAAGATTGCTAAGGACCGATCAAGTGGTCCAATTTCATACTTTTGCCACTAGAGGCACAAAAAGGACGAAGAAATTTGTCCTATATGGATTTGATGTCGACCATCCGATGGAGGACATCACCGAAGATCTCAAGCACGAGCTCCTTGGCTTCAAAATGGCCAGAAGACTAACAAGAAGGGGCGAAGATTCTGTGTCATATGACACAGAAACTATAGAAATCATCACTGAGCCCCAAGTAAAGCTTGAAGACATCCAGAAGATTAGGATCATTAGAAGGAGTGAGATTCAGGGCCGGTGTGTTTAAAGAAGAGTCCGCACCTGTACAGTGCCAACAATACGGGCACACAATGAAATATTGTGGCAGGACCAGCGCATGCGCATGGTGTGGAGGACACCACTTATTCGTCGAATGCCCAAAGCGTAACACTCAGCCCATCTGTGTCAACTGCGGGCAACATCATCACGCCTCCTCTAAAGAATGCCCCCTCAGACAGAGCCTGGTAGCCCAGAGGAAGAAGAAGTTAAACCAGGAAACAGCACCGACTGCAGCACTGGTTACTACAATGAATAACAGAAACTTCCCGGCAGCACGCCCAACCCGAGCCAACTTCAGTTTTGCCCAGGCCTCCGGAGGTGAAACAGCCAATCAGGAGCCGGCTCAGCCTGCACTACCAGCGCCACCAGCCCAGCAGGATAGCAGAACTGACGCGCTCCTTCATCGACTCCTCGATCGGATGGACTCCATGATGGGAAGACACGACAGCATGATGGAGATGATGTCCACGATGATGAAAGTCATGTCCCGTGTGATCGAGAAACTCGATGACTGAGCGCGTTCTCAACTTTAACACCAGAGGTCTGCCTTCATCGCTGGCTGAACTCGAAGTCCTTCTGCTACAGCACCGACCAGTGGTGGTGGCACTGACAGACATCAAGGTCCCCCCGACTTACCGACTCCACTTCACAGACTACATTTCATACAGAGAAAACGTACAGGGATCACAGGCAGTCGCCATCCTCGTGAGAAGAGACATACCATCTAGACTCATTCCGAACCCGTGGATTCTTGCGAGGGCTGCCATATCATCACAGTTGACGTGCGATTGAACAATCGGTACGCGTTCAGCTGTGTCTACAGAAGACCTCGGGCCAACTATACGCCTGTTCGCGGTCTGCTGCTTCATGCACAGACCCGCAGCAGGTATGTTGTCCTGAGGGACTTCAACGCTCGCCACACGAGCTGGCTATGCCCTAGCAACAATCCAATGGGTTCCGTTATCACGAAGATGCGGCTCTCTGTTGGTGTACATACCTTCCGACACAGCGCCAACCCCGCCCATACCTCGACACTGGACTTACTCCTCACCAGGGACATGCACACTGTCACCGAGTGCCGAGCCCTGCCTTTCTGCAACTCCGACCACCGCCCAGTGCTATACACGTTCGAAGGAACTCCGGCCACACCACCTGCCACTAAGTACCTTCTGCACGAGGCGGACTGGAAGGGCTACAGGACCAGGATACAGGAAACACTCCCCTCCCTAACACCGTGCCTGACCCCTGCTGAGATAGACACTGCAGTGGAGACCATCACCACCTCCATCCTTGATGCTGCTGACCTCCACATCCCTAAGTTTAGTCCCAGACCTAACAACCAACGACCCCCCCCCCCCCCCCCCCCACCGCACGTCTTGGCCCTGATCGGACAGAGGAACAATCTCCGGAACATCTTCTGGCGCACACGGGATTACAGCCTCAAGCCCGCCATCAACGCCATGACCCGGCAAATAGCTAGGCTCATGAGCGATTGGAAGACGGCCTTGTGGCATGACCGACTGCGGCGGACCCACAACGACTACAGACAATTCTGGAGATTGGTCCAAACCTTCGTCAACAAAAGGCGAGCGGTTTTCCTTACTGATGGTGACCAGCTTCTAACAACCGCTGAACAGGCTGACCACCTAGCCAGAGCATACTTCACAAAAGATGCTGAGAGGACGGCGGATGCGCCACTACTACCCCACGGACCACTACCAAGCCTTAACGAGACGCCCAGCTTCTCAACTTTCAAGGCTCTTGAGTCCGTTCTCCACCGCCTGAAAGGGAAGAGAGCATCCGGACTGGACGGCATCCCGTCCACAATGCTGAAGATGCTTCCTAGGAAGGGCAAAGCCTTCCTACTAAACATCTTCAACTCATGCTTCCGGATTGCTTACTTCCCCACGGTCTGGAAACGGGCTGTAGTGGTCCCTCTCTTAAAACCCAAGAGATGTGGCAATGTAGCGGAACATTACCGTCCTATCAGTCTCCTCTCTCACATTAGTAAGGTGTTTGAAAGACTAGCCCACTATCATATCCTCGACCACTGTCGCCGTGAAGAAGTTATACCACCTGAACAGACCGGCTTCCAACGAGGTGTTGCCTGCGAACACCATCTGGCTAAGCTACAGGCCTATACCATCACAAAGCCACCGCGCTCATCTTGTTTGATTGCACACAGGCCTTTGATTGCGTCTCTCACCCCCTACTGCTCCGCCGACTGGAAGAATACAGGTTCCCTACCGCCCTATGTCGACTGATCAGAAGCTATCTTAGCGGAAAATCTTTCGTCGTACGAGTCGGTGAGAGCCTGTCTCAACCTGTCCCCACCACCTGCGGTGTACCACAGGGATCAGTACTTGGACCAATCCTGTTCAACATCTTCACGGCTCCAGTGGTCTCCATCAAACATCCCGAGGCGGTAGTTGCTGCATACGCCGACGACGTTGCCGTCTACGCCTCCAGCCTAAACCCTGGCCGAGCACTCGACATGGCCCAGAGGGCAACCACCACCATTGTCGAGGCTCTACACACCTGCGGAATCAAGGTTAACCACAAGAAGACTGACGCAATTGTGATGTCCTTTGCCAAACTTAGGAGATCCCAGAGATTGCCAAAGCACTTCACAGTAGACAATGTCGAACTACCAATATCCAGCTCCATATTATATCTTGGGGTCAACTTTGACCGACACCTGACCTTCTCCACCCACGTGAAGAGCAGGATTAAACAGGCCAGGGCGAAGACATACCGCCTCTATCATCTTCCGACATCTCCCCAACTATCCCTCCGCCTCAAGCTCCAGATATACAAGTCCATTATTAGACCCACCCTACTCCATGGAGCTCCACTGCTGCACCACATGTACAAGAGTACACTCCATGCCCTCCAGACGTTCCAGAACACCGTCCTTCGGCGAATCGTCCGTGGTACCAATCTGGAGAGGTCTAAGAATAGTCACATCCTCGAACAGCTGAGGATGCCTTCCATCCGACATTCATTGGCCGCCGGCACGTCAAGTTCTTTGACGGGCTGAAGCACTGCGCCAACCCTCAGGGACGTAGCCCCGCCTCCCAGGCCCGGGAGATGGCAAGGCTTGAAACCCTTAGCGGACGTACTCGCCGAGGGAAGGGGTTCAGGCACAACAAACTGACCCCCTAGCACCACCACCGCCAGCAGAGTGACTCCTCGCTCATCATAGAAGAAGGAAGACCAACAGTCAACTGATAGGACCCAGGAGCTGCCGAGGACACTGATCTTCAAATGCCGAAAGGCAATCCAAGATCCTTAACCCTATTTTTATTTTTTTTTTATTCCAAGCCCCTTTGGAGAATTATGTGCAAGGATATGTGAGTAGAAAGAAAGATTGATAGTTGGCCTTTTGCTGTATTGAAAAATACATTCTAAGGCCAAACATGGAATGGTGAGTCCTGGAAGTTTTAAAATGAATCTTAATAGTCTTTAATATGGGTGTTGGGGCACACCCAATTCTTGAAATTTGAAAAGAAAGAAAAATAATAAATAAACTAAAACTAACACTAACACTAAGAATGATGTCTATGGTCACATGACTGACCTGATTGGCTTGTTATACCAGAAAACTGAAAAATGATGTCTATGGTTACATCACTGACCTGATTGGCTGATGGTTATACAGATGGTTATCCAAAAACTATTGTTTATTGTTGGTTTTGAATTTTGTTATAGACTAATTGTTATTTTTTTGGGAACAGGAGTGTGTTATAGTAGTTTTTAAGTGTTGTGATTCAAATAAAGTCAAGTTTGAAAACAAAAAGTGACCACAGAAAATAGGGTTTTGGAAAACCCTATTTTACGTAATAAAAGACGTAAAATTGGATGGCAGCATCCAAATCACTATTGGAGGAGATGGAGGAGGCGGAGAAGTGCCAACGGACGCAGGAGGCCCCAAAACCACCGAGGGTGGCCGCGGAGGTCGAAATTCAAAATGGCGGCCCCTCAGATGAAAACAAAATGGCGGGTGCCATAGAAAATAAAAAAAGGAGATTATCGGTGGTATCGATAATATCATCAGAGGCTTCACCTACAGGGAAGTCTCCGGACAAGAAAAAGGCAGCAGGAGGCGGAGACACCTCCACGGAAGAGGAGGAGGACCTTTCCCCCGAAGAAATCTTAACTGAGTCCCGGAGAATGGTACTTATATTCCAGTCCGCGATATTGAGTGTCCAGCTAGATAAGGAAGTTGAGGAGGTCCTAAGCAGGTGTATGGTTGAGACAACGGACCTCCTCAACAAGGAAGTACTGAAGAACAACGAACTCAAAGCCAAGAATGAGGCCCTGAAGGAGGTGATGGGGGATTGGCTGGAGCAGAAGACAGTATCCCCAAGAACAATGACTAGGGCAGTCCTCCGAGATGAGGAATTTGTGGGAGGACTGCAGAAGAAGGTGGTGGACACTATAGGGGGGGTGGTGGACACCGCCATTGCCATATCTGAGGACAAAATGGCGGGGGAGAAGGAGGTGTTTGAGAGGGCCCTGGCCGAGAAAGATAAGGTAATAGAGGAACTCAAGAGAAAGAAAAATGTTAAAAGCGCGAAAACAGAGGAACCTAAGCCAGGGCCCTCTAAGAGTAAATACGCCAATACACCCCCCGGCACCCTGCACCTTAAGGAAAGAGGGAAATAGAATGGCCAGGGGAAAGGACCCAATGGACAAGGGTTTGCCTCCTATGGAAGAGGAAGAAGAAGAAGAGGTATATACCCTTGTCCAGCGCAAAAAGAAGCCGAAGAAGAAGGAACAAGAAGAAGAGGGACAAAAGAAGAAGAAGTTGACATATGCCAATATCCTGGCTAAGGTACCCCAGGGGATCCCTAAGAAGCCGGAAGAGACGGCCACATACATCACCCTCAAAGGACAGGGTGACCAGTGGTCGCCGGCAAACCTTTGGCAGCAACTCCCAGGAAAGGAAGAGTTGGAGAGCCTGGGCGCAAGAGTACAGGTGATACGTGCGACCCGGGCTGGAACGGTTCTGGTCAGGACAGATGGTGCTGACCAGGCAAGGAAAATCATGGACTGGGAGTTGTTGAAAGGAAAAGGAATAGAGGCGAGGTTGGCCAGGACAAAGAGACCCCGACTGGAAGTAAGAGGGGTCCCAAAGCATTGGGACGGGCCAACCATAGAGGGATACCTCTGGGGGAAGACAACCCTAGAGAAGCCGCAAGATGAGGGGGCCAGGAAGGAGTGGCTGAAAATCTGTTTCGCCACTCCGGCAAGGGGCGGCCTCACGAAGACATGGATACTGGAGGCACACCCCGCAATGAGGTACGCCCTGATGACCCTGAGCCCCGAGGAGGTTAGCGGAGGATGGTGGTCCCTGTCCATCAGAGACCATCTCGACACCCCACTCTGTCTGAGATGTCAGGACTACGGCCATACTGCGAGGCCGTGCGAGAAGGAGGTGGCCTGCAGATGGTGCACGGGGACCGGGCATGTTGCTAAGAACTGCCCGGAAAAGGCGAAAGGAACCACCCCGTGCTGTAGGAATTGCCATAAGAAAGGCAGAGTGGGGAAGGAACTCCAGCACTGTGCCGGTAGCAAAGAGTGCCAGGTACACCTGGAGATGATGGACAGGGAGGCGAAGAAGATCCGATATGCGTAGGCTGCAGATTTTGCAGGTCAATATGGGCCGAAGACGACGAGTGGTCGCGGACGAGCTAAGGGCTCTCACCCGAAGTTGTGACATCATGGTTGTCCAAGAGCCATGGTGTCAAGGAAATATGGTCAGCGGATTTGGTGTCGCGTCGAGGATCGTGGCTCTGAGCAGTGGACAGAGGAGGCCCAGAGCGGCGATAATTATCGTCAACCCAAACCTCGACGCCATGGAACTAAAACAACATACCACGGCGGATCAGGCGGCATGCTACATCAGATGGGGCAAAACGTCATTTGCCCTCGTGTCCTCGTACATGCCGCCTAGACCAGTGAACATAGAGGAACATATATCCACTGTGGAGGCTATCGCACTAAAGTATAGGAATGCGATAGTCTGTTCCGACACCAACTCCTGGACCACGGCCTGGGGTTCGGTGCGCACAGATGTAAGAGGAAGAGCCTTGGAGGAGAGCCTGGCGAGGTGTCAGCTCGTCATTGTCAACGAGCCATCTGGTCCCACATTTGTAGGAGCGAGGGGCCAGAGTTGGATCGACGTGACACTCGCCACGGCAGTTTTGGCAAGGCGAATAGCGCACTGGACCTTACGGTCAGACACGAGCTCGGACCACCGGGTCATAGCCTTCAGTGTCGCAGAGGAGGAAGGCGAAGCCCAAGAAGTGAAGAAGGGCTTTGTGACCCGGACGGCGAACTGGGAGGAGTACACCAGTAAACTGGAGGGAGTACTGGTTGACCAGGAATGGGAAGAAATGGCGCCGATGGAAGGTGAGTCAGAAATCGACCAAAGAGTGGCGATACTGACGGGCGCCATCAGACAAGCGGCGAGTACTTCCCTCCAGAGCCGTAGGGTGAGAGCGCGTCCGGTCCCATGGTGGACGCCAGCCCTAACACAGAGGAAAAGAGAAGCATATAGGGCCAGGCGTAGGTACCAGGAGTGCAGAGAAGAAGTTAGGAGAGATGCACTCCGTAACGAGTACAAGCATAGGCAGCGGGTATACCGAGGCGAAATAAGAAAACAGAAGAGGATATCCTGGGACGAATTCATCGTCATGGAATCTGAGAAGAACCCCTGGGGGATACCCTACAGGGTGGCAATGGGCAAGGTGAAGCCGCTACAGATGATGGCGGCTTTAAGAGAAGGACAGGCCCAGGCAGCCACCCTGGAGGAGAGTGCGACAATGTACATCAATGCTACGTACCCCAGGGATGATCCGTCCCAGGATAACGAAGAAGATGAGTTTATAAGAAGAGCCACGGTATACCCGCCAGGTACCGACCTATGCCCACCATGGGATAAGTGGGACCTTCGTCTAGCCGTGGATAGACAGAGGACCGGTAGAGCTCCAGGACTCGACGGAATAGATGCGGCAATCCTCAAAAGCAGTGCCCCTTATATTGAGGATGAATTGCTCAGCATCCTCAATAGATGCCTGGATGAGGGGTACTTTCCAAGCAAATGGAGGGTTGCCAATCTGAGACTCCTCTACAAGGGAGGAGGTAAAGATAAGGAGACGGCCAAAGCCTACAGGCCAATATGCCTCCTCCCAGTAGTCAGCAAGGTCCTGGAGCACCTGATAGTAACCAGCCTCAGACCGGTCCTGAATGCAGCGAGTCATCCACGGCAGTTCGGCTCGACCCGTGGCAAGGGAAGGGAACCACTGATGCGTTGCTGAGAGTGCGCCAGGATGCGGAGGAAAGGGCGGAGAAGTATGTGATGTTATTGTTGTTTGACATCTCCTCCGCCTTTGACAGTGTGTGGTGGCCGGGCGTGCTCCAGCAATTGCAAAGGTTCGACGCCCCCAGCAACCTATACTCCCTCGTTAGTAGTTACCTGAGTACAAGGAGCGTAAAGATAAGAGGTAACTACTACGAGGTGGAGAGAGTTATAGAAAGAGGTTGTCCGCAGGGTTCGGTCCTCGGGCCAGCCCTGTGGAAGCTAATCTTTGATGAGTTGTTGGGGGAGCTGCAGGAGAGAGGGTTCCTTGCCACGGCCTACGTCGACGACCTGGCAGTCATCGTGGCCGCAAATAGCAGAGCCAGAATCAAGACAGAAGCAGAGAGGTGCGCCAGTTTTGTAGAAGAATGGTGTGCGAGGAAGAAGTTGAGTATGGCAGCAGCCAAGACCCAGGCCATACTCGTCAAGGGCTCCACGGACGATAGGGCTCACCCTATCACACTGAACATCGGTAATGAAAGAATAAGGCCAGGTGAGGAGGTTACATACCTAGGAGTCAGATTCAGGAAGAAGTTTGACGCAACCCCTCACCTGGAGTACTTGAAGGATAGGGTGACCCTATCACTAAATGGACTGAGTAGAATAGGGGGTGCATTCTGGGGCCTCAGGTACCCAGCAACGATGACCATTTATAAAGGTGTGGTCCTGGGTATACTGAGGTATGCATCCCCTGCGTGGAGCCGAAACCTCGCACAACCACTGAGAAGAAAACTGGCCACCATACAGCGACTGGCTCTGGTGCGTGTCACGAAGGCATATAGAACGGTGTCGCATGAGGCGGTGCAGGTGCTGGCCGGAGCGATGCCCCTGGACCTCGTCCTGAGAGAAGACAGCATAAAGTATGAAGTTAAGAGGCAGGGGCTGGAGGCGCTTCCGGAGGGACTCCGACAGCGTGTCGGCGAGACCCCAAATCTTTGGAAGAAGATACTGCGGGAGGACTCCATAGAGGAATGGAATGGGCGGTGGGTGGCAAGTGAGAAAGGAGCCACATTAAGGAAGTTTTTCCCCACCGTCCAAAGAAGATTAGAAGCGAAATGGGTCCTCCCGGACTACTGGGTCTCACAGATGCTAACAGGACACGGCGGGTTCCGGGGAAAACTACATGAACATGGAAAGGACATCGACCCCCGGTGCCCGACTTGTGGAGTCCCAGAGACAGCAGAACATGTTCTGTTGTCCTGCACCGAGATGGAAGGACACCGTGCCAGGTTGTCGAGAAAAACAGGAATCTTCGCCCTCGTCGAAGCGGACTTCCCCCGACTAGTAGAGGAGGACAATTACCCATATTTCAGGGAATTTGTCTACGGGTGGAAGGAAGTGGTGGGTCCTACACATTTCACCTTGGGTAGGCCCATCCCCGCTGTCGGCGAGCCACCGGAGGAGCAGGATGAAGAGGACGATGGATAGAGACTGTGAGGACGTGCAGGACCGGACGGATGCAGTGGACCAGGAGGGCTGGACCAGGCAGACCGGACGGAGGCAGTCCTCGGGAGAGCTGGAGTGGACCGGACGGATGCGGCGGACCAGGAGGGCTGGACCGGGCTACCGTCCGGAAAACAAGGTGCGGTCGCTAAGGCGTGCAAAGCATTGCCGGGCCGCACCACAGGAGATAAGGTGCGGTCGCTAAGGCGTGCTATGCATGGCCGGGCCGCACCGCAGGAAAAGTAAGAAGGTGCGGTCTGAAAGCAAATGCCAGGCCGCACCACAGAATTGTGCCCATAAAATAAACGATGCCCTCAGACAATATTGTAAAATTGTAAATAAAGATTTTAATTGGCGGCAGCGGCATACATAAATCCCATATGTTGAACCCGCTGCCGCCAAAAACCCCGTATGCCTGAAAAGGCTTGGTAGGGGGAAAAAAAAAAAAAAAAAAAAAAAAAAAAAAAAAAAAAAAAAAAAAAGGTTATACCTTGTTGGTTCTTGAGGTGTCTTGGTTACGGTCCGTCCGGTCTGAGCTGGGTTCACTCTTGTCAAGTGAATGTTTTGAATAGGGGCTTGAAAAAAAAAAAAAAAAAAAGAGAATGTTTTCAAGACTTTTCTGAAGAACACAGAAACAGACAGACAACACATAATAGTAGGTGGAATTGTTCTAGACCCAACGCACTAGGAAACCATCTCACTAAAACAAAATACACTGTCATTCACCCAGACGCCTACACTTACAGACAGCACTCAAATCCATCATACACCTCTACACTAGACCTACTCCTCACACAACAGCCACACCGATTCACTAACTGCAGCACCATAGAGTTCAGTAACAATGATCACATACCAGTACTATACGAACTAGGACGTCACGCTGGAGTAACACCACCCACTCACACCAGATACGATTTTAAACATGGAGATTGGAAACTCTACAGATCACACATAAACAAAAACATACCCACTATCACCCCACTCCACAACACAACAGATATTGACACAGCCATACATACACTCGAAAACATAATACACGACGCAGCATCAGCATCTATACCCACATTCAACCCTACACCTATTCATCTACGCAAACCACCACAGCACATACTTACACTCATAAAACAGAGAAACAACAATAAAAACATTTGGTACAGAACACATGACCCAACATACAGACCTATCATAAACAGTCTCACACGACAGATTAGCACCCTCATGTCGCAGTGGAAAACGTCCTTATGGCACGAACAACTTCGCCGCACTCATAACGACTACAAAAACTTCTGGAAATTAGTCCGAAGTCATAATACCAAGTCAAAATCGGTGAAGATCACCCGAGGCGACGAACTCCTTACCCCAGCAGATCAGGCCACAGCACTATCAGACTACTACACAGAACGAGACGCTTCACGCACAGACTCAGTTTATAGTCACATCCCCCAGACAGACCCTCTTCAGAACCCTCTTTTCTCGTCGTACAAAGACCTGACTGCATGCATTAGAAACACGAGGGGAAACAAAGCCACAGGACAAGATAACATATCATATGTCCTTCTCAAATTTTTACCTAGGAAAGCCCACATGTTTCTCCTCAACATTTATAACTTGTGCACCCGCCTCAGGTATTTCCCCACGGAATGGAAACATGCTATTGTCGTTCCACTCCTAAAACCCCGCAAAAGAGGCACTGTACCCGAAGAATACCGGCCCATCAGTCTCCTCAGTCACATTTCAAAAATATATGAGAAACTTATTCTCACACACCTCCGAAGACACTGCGACACACACGACGTTATCCCGCCTGAACAGACAGGTTTTTCGCGTGGAGTTAGCTGCTATCACCACGTAGCAAAACTGCAGTTTGATGCTGCTTCTAATCTCAATAGGAACCTTGCCACGGCAATGATATCACTCGACTGCATCCAAGCATTTGACTCTGTGTCACACCCAACCCTCATAAATCGACTTAGGCTCCTGAACTTCCCAGACCAACTGGTCGACATTATTGGTAGTTACCTAACTAACCGGACCTTCTCAGTTCGGGTTAGAAATGACATGTCCGCCCCTAGACCAGTCACCTGCGGTGTACCTCAGGGCTCGGTCCTTGCGCCCATATTATTTAACATCTATACGGCTCATATAGTCGGACAGAAGTTGGACAAAGTCCAAATAGCCGCATATGCTGATGACATTGCTGTATACTCAGCGAGCATGAATGCGAAACACGCAATGCGCAAGGCCCAACAGGCAGCCCAACTGATCACAGAACAGCTTCACGACATCAACATCCACATTAACACACAAAAGACTGACGCCATCACATTCTCTTACAAGAAAACACCCCAGAAACAGCTCACTCTCAACGGTCAGCCAATCAAAACATCACAACACCTAACATTCTTAGGCATGAAACTCGAATCACACTTGTCATTCACAGCACATGTCAATCACAGAATACATGTAGTCAAAAACACCACCACATATCAACTCAAACACCTACTCTATCACTCAGGCTCAAACTCTTACTTTACAAAGCCATACTCAGACCCTCATTACTACACGGTGCACCACTCCTGCACTATCTTTATCCAAAAACACTCAAAACACTACAAACATATCAGAACAGTATTTTCATGAAGATCTGTAGAGGTACATCACTCGAACGACGAAACATGACATTCATACATGACCAACTACAACTAGGCACAATACAACAATTCATAACACGTCGACACATTAAGTTTTTCGACAACCTTCCAGCATCCTTTAACCCACTATTCCGCAGCCTCACCCCATCCCCCCTATCTGCCAGATGGCAGGGCAGGAAAGGTCCCATCAATCCCATCCACATCATCACATAAAAACATGTACATATGTATATAGACAACTCTCTTTCATCTATCTTTCTCTCTTCTCTTCTGTCTATAACTTTCTTCTTTTTTTTTCGATTTCTGTCTATCCTATTATTTTATTATTATTATTAATTTTATTATTATTTTATTTTCATATACATTAAGCGGAGGCCCCTCAACTCCAGAACATACCAATTCGAGCCAATCAGGCGCAAACAACTACAAAAATTCATCATTTCATTACTCCTTCTAGTACCCACGGTAGAAAAAGGACAAAAGGTATCGTTCCTATTTTACTATCCCTGTAGATATAGGATTGCTAATTTCATGTTTTTTCTGTTTTAGTTTCTGAGGGATCAGAAAAAAAAAAAAAAATGAATGTTTTCTGCCAACGGACGGGAGGTGGCGCTGGAGTAATGGTGCTAAACAGAGGGTTGCTCAAGAACTGCAGCGAGTCCAGGAACTTGATGTGGCACCTTCGGATGAACTCGGGGATCGTCGGGAGGTCCTCCATTTGGCAACAAGCTGAGGGCAACTCACGGCGATTACCGGAAATTTTGGAAACTTACCAGATCTGCTCTGAAGAAGACCTCCGCGATCCGCCTACACGATGGGGACAAGCTCGTGACACCCAAAGAACAGGCGGAGCTGCTAGCAAACTACTATCGGCAGGACATCACCAACCGGACTGCCGAAACAGAACCTCACCCGGTCATGACCAAAGATAACAACTTCATGTTTGTCAGCCGCAAACAGCTAAAGGCCATTCTAAGGCGGACAAAGGGCAATAGAGCACCAGGTCATGACGGGATACAAACAGTCTTGCTAAAGCAGCTCCCCCGGAAAGGAATAGCTCATCTCACGGGCCTGTACAACGCCTGCTTGCGGCTGAGATACTTCCCCGAGACGTGGAAACACGCAATATTGTATCCTCTTCTCAAGCCGCCCAAAAATGGAGACAAGCCAGAACACTACCGGCCAATCAGCCTGTTGCCCCATCTCGGAAAAGTCTATGAGAAAATTGTTCTCAATTATCTACGAGACTTTTGCGAGGAAAATTCAGTGTCTCCCTTTGAACAAACAGGTTTACAAGCACGTCTCAGTACAGAACACCACCTTATGAAGCTCCAAACTGAAGCGTGCACAAACTTAAACAGCGCTGATCTCCATATATTGCACGAAGGCATTCGATTCCGTGAGCCACAGAATCCTTTGCCGGAAACTTGAAGACCTAGAATGCCCCGAGCAACTCTATGGAGTCATCTCCTCCTTCCTGAGCGGAAGAAGTCTCGCAGTACAGGTCCGTGCAGAAACTTCATCAACCATTCCCCTCACCTGCGGTGTGCCCCAAGGTGCAGTGCTATCGCCTGTCCTTTTCAACATTTATACTGCTGATGTTGTTGGTAATAACTACCTAAAGGCGTCCATTGCGGCCTTCGCCGACGATATAGCAATCACCAGTAGTAGTATAAATCCCACGCGGGCACTACGTCAGGCCGAATCTGTCTGCGCAGAGATTATTCAACGGCTGGATCCAATCAACATCCAAGTGAATCCAGCAAAAACGGACTTCGTAGTGTTCGCACAAGTAAGCAAAAACAGGGCAACATTACCAAAGTCTCTCAGGGTTGCAAACACCATCATTGCCCCCTCTAACTCCATAGTCTATCTGGGCATCACCCTGGATAGAGGCCTCAAATTTTCCACCCACTGCTACAGGACACACCGCAAGGTGAGAACAAGAGCCCGACGCCTCCATCACCTCCTTTTCCCTCCCGCCCTTTCCCTCCGGCTCAAGATATGTATATATAAAAGCATCTTGAGACCGGCTCTCCTATACGGTGCACCTCTTCTAACAGGCATCTCAGATAGAACCACCAGGCTTCTTCAGCGATTTCAGGACTCGATGCTCAGGAAGACCGTCAGGACAACCACTCTGAAGAAGACGAAGCCCCCGGCTCTGCATGATTTCTTCGACCTCCCGACGATCCCCGAGTTCATCCGAAGGCGCCACATCAAGTTCCTGGACTCGCTGCAGTTCTTGACCAATCCTCTGTTTAACTCCATCACTCCAGCGCAACCTCCCGTCCGTTGGCAGAAAACATTTTTTTTTATTTTATTATTTTTTATTTGTTTTTTTTTTTTTGTTCCAAGCCCCTATGGAAAAATTATGTACAAGGATATGTGATTTAGGGACAGAAAGATTTATAATTGGCCTTTTACTGTATTGAAAATTACATTGTAAGGCCTAACTTGATATGGTGAGTCCTGGAAGTTTTGAATGTCTTAATAGTTTTAATATGGGTGTTGGGGCACACGCAATTCTTGAATTTTCTAAATAAGGTAAAAACTAAAACTAAAAACTAAACTAACACTAAAAATAAAACTGGAGATGTCTATAGTCACATCACTGACTTCATTGGTTGGAGCGTATCACTGACCTGATTGGCTGTTGTGGTGTTCTGGTTACGGTCCGTCCGTTCGGAGCTGGGTTCACTCTTGTCAAGTGAATGTTTTCTGGGAGCGAGTTCATGTTTATCTGTTAAAGTGTTCACGTCGTTTTCAGTGCCGTTATCACTTTTATCAGTTCTTTGTTCACAAATCCTTTGTGTACTAAAGTCCTTTGTTCTCGGGCCTTTGTTCCCGGGGACGCGTTTAGTTTCGTGATTAGTGTTGTTCATTGTGAGTGTCGTGTTAATTAAACAATGGTTAACACGAGAAACAATCTCAGCGTGGCCCAGAAAGCCCAACTACCACCCTCTGATGACGAGGGAGAGTTCAGAGAGCCACGCAAAAAGGCTAAGAAGACCACGCCGAAAAAGACGCCCCCGACAACAACGCAAAACAGTTTTTCGCCGCTTCAACAAGCATCGACAGACCCAGGAACGTCAGGAGCCGGAACAACCGCATCAACCACACCCTGCCCACCGATCTCCGTAGCAGACAGGACATTAAACGAGGTAATCAATTACTTATCAAAATTAAAAGTGTGCGACTATTTCATTCGTGAATTAAGGAAGGGAGTGAAAATAGACTCAAAATCAGCTTCTGACAGATCAGAAGTCCTTCGTGGCCTACAGCTATTTGGTATAGGCCACCACACCTACTCTAACAGAGGCGAAAAGCCTAAACTAGCAAATTACACATTATAAGGGTTGCCAACAACCTTCAGTACCAGCACTGTTATCGAGGCCTTTAAAGACCTTAACATATCGAAAGCCAGGAGGCTACAAAAGACTCTTCCCGATGGGAAAAAGGTCGACCTGTCGCCCATAATAGTTACCTTCTCAGCCGGCGTCATCTTACAAGACGTCAAGAACATAAGGCACGTTAATAGAGCGCTATTTACGGCCGAAAATTATAAGGCCAGGATAGAATCATTGCCGCCCCAATGCTATAAGTGCCAAAAATTTGGCCATATACAAACAAATTGTGGGTACGAACCCGCATGTGTTCGCTGTGGAGGCGAACACAACATTAAAAGCTGCCCTAATGAAGGGCAGATGAAATGCAAAAACTGTAAGGGGGATCACGTAGCTTCCTATAGGCAATGCCCATATAGGAAAAAGCTTGAAAAATAGGCTGCCAAACGCGCAGCCGCGAAGAAGCAGCCAACCAGCGCTCCCGCCAAACCGACCAATGGGAGAGCTCGACAGGCGGGAGAGCATCGTCAAACCTCCACCACATGTACAGAAGCGCCACAGGGTGTTCCGATGCAGGCCACACTCCAAACTCTAGCGGACATGATGACGAGGGAGAGTTCAGAGAGCCACGCAAAAAGGCTAAGAAGACCACGCCGAAAAAGACGCCCCCGACAACAACGCAAAACAGTTTTTCGCCGCTTCAACAAGCATCGACAGACCCAGGAACGTCAGGAGCCGGAACAACCGCATCAACCACACCCTGCCCACCGATCTCCGTAGCAGACAGGACATTAAACGAGGTAATCAATTACTTATCAAAATTAAAAGTGTGCGACTATTTCATTCGTGAATTAAGGAAGGGAGTGAAAATAGACTCAAAATCAGCTTCTGACAGATCAGAAGTCCTTCGTGGCCTACAGCTATTTGGTATAGGCCACCACACCTACTCTAACAGAGGCGAAAAGCCTAAACTAGCAAATTACACATTATAAGGGTTGCCAACAACCTTCAGTACCAGCACTGTTATCGAGGCCTTTAAAGACCTTAACATATCGAAAGCCAGGAGGCTACAAAAGACTCTTCCCGATGGGAAAAAGGTCGACCTGTCGCCCATAATAGTTACCTTCTCAGCCGGCGTCATCTTACAAGACGTCAAGAACATAAGGCACGTTAATAGAGCGCTATTTACGGCCGAAAATTATAAGGCCAGGATAGAATCATTGCCGCCCCAATGCTATAAGTGCCAAAAATTTGGC
This sequence comes from Euschistus heros, assembly GCA_003667255.2. Lineage (NCBI taxonomy): Eukaryota > Metazoa > Arthropoda > Insecta > Hemiptera > Pentatomidae > Euschistus > Euschistus heros. Next base: position 3,228 of record RCWM02000926.1, on the reverse strand, counting down.
CATATACAAACAAATTGTGGGTACGAACCCGCATGTGTTCGCTGTGGAGGCGAACACAACATTAAAAGCTGCCCTAATGAAGGGCAGATGAAATGCAAAAACTGTAAGGGGGATCACGTAGCTTCCTATAGGCAATGCCCATATAGGAAAAAGCTTGAAAAATAGGCTGCCAAACGCGCAGCCGCGAAGAAGCAGCCAACCAGCGCTCCCGCCAAACCGACCAATGGGAGAGCTCGACAGGCGGGAGAGCATCGTCAAACCTCCACCACATGTACAGAAGCGCCACAGGGTGTTCCGATGCAGGCCACACTCCAAACTCTAGCGGACCAGATGACCCTTCTGGTTCAAATCATGGCGCAGAAGAATCAGCAATGATGTCCTTCTCCGTTATGAACTTCAACTGTAATGGACTTTGCCCGAAGATAAAAGAAATCCGAGCACTGCTGGCACTGAAACGGTCCACCGTGGCTGTACTCACGGACACCAGAGTGCTCGGACCACCACCGTTTCTGCAAGGGTGTGCCGTGGCAACAGATAGCACTAGAGACCCTCATGGAGGTGTCCTCATTGCCATCCGCCACGGTATACCCTGGAAGAAGATGCCCGCCCCCCTGGCTGTTACGGACCAACGTATCAGCCACTTGACTGTTCAAGTGCTAATGAGGCAGCCAACCCTCATCACAGGGGTATATCGACGTCCACAGGGTTCTCTTGTGGAGTTGAAGAACTTTCTGCGAGCCTGCGGGGCAAAGTCCAACCACTGGGTCATCGGAGACCTCAACGCCCGACATAGTCTATGGAACAATTCACGGACAAATGCGGCGGGCAGGGTGTTAGTCAAGACTCCCTTCACGGTAGTCCACCCTGACACCCATACCTTCCGTTGTTACTCCAACGGCTATCCATCTACCATCGACCTCCTTCTGACACGACAGCCCCATCGAATCACTGGCTGCACGGTGACTGACTTCATAACGTCAGATCACCGGCCAGTGATCTACGAGTTAGAAGGAAGGAGGGACGAGCCAGCCCCAGAAAAATTCCTATATCAAGAAGCTGACTGGGGCAAATACAAAGCCGAAATTTGCCATAGACTACCGTCGGTGCAACCGCTAAGCTCTCCGGAGGAAGTTGATGATTTCATCAACACCCTCACTGACACCGTTCTAGAGGCTGCCCACTCCTCTACCTTCCGTCCTTCCCCACCTCACCTTCAAAAACCCCCTCCTCATATCATGGCTCTCATATCGTGCAGGCGCAACCTCAAAAACAGGTGGTACAGAACCCGGGACCAAGACGTTAATTTTTTTTTTTTTTTTTTTTTTGTTCCAAGCCCCTGTGGAATTAATTAACAAGGATGTGTTGGTAAGGGGGCAGAAAGATAATAAGTTGGCCTTTTACTGTATTGAGAAATACATTCTAAGGCCGAACTTGAATTGGTGAGTCCTGGAAGTGTTTTGATTGTCATAATAGTTATTATTAATAATATGGGTGTTGGGGCACACCCAATTCTTGAGTTCAATGAGATAAAACTAAAATCTAAAAACTAAAACTAACACTAAATAAAAACTTGAGATGTCTATAGTCACATCACTGACTTTATTGGTTGGAAGCACATCACTGACCTGATTAGCTGTTTTGGTGTCTTCATTACGGTCCGTCCGTTCTGAGCTGAGTTCACTTTTGTCAAGTGAATGTTTTCTGCCAACGGACGGGAGGTGGCGCTGGAGTAATGGTACTGAAGAGGGGATTGGTCAGGAACTGCAGCGAGTCCAGGAACTTGATATGGCGTCTTCGGATGAGCTCGGGGATCGTCGGGAGGTCGAAGAAGTCATGCAGAGCCGGGGCTTTGTTTTCTTCAGAGAGGTTGTTCTGACGATCTTCCTGAGCATCGAGTCCTGGAATCGCTGAAGAAGCCTGGTGGTTCCATCTGAAATGCCTGTAAGTAGAGGTGCGCCGTATAGGAGAGCCGGTCTCAAGATGCTTTTATATATACACATCTTGAGCCGGAGGGAAAGGGCGGGAGAGGAAAGGAGGTGATGGAGGCGTCGGGCTCTTGTTCTCACCTTGCGGTGTGTCCTATAACAGTGGGTGGAAAATTTAAGGCCTCTATCTAGGGTGATGCCCAGATAGACTATTGAGTTAGAGGGGGCAATGGTGGTGTTTGCCACCCTGAGTGACTTTGGTAATGTCGCCCTCTTTTTTGCTGACTTGTGCGAACACTACGCAGTCCGTTTTTTGCTGGATTCACTTGGACGTTGATTGAATCCAGCCGTTGAATTATCTCTTCGCAGACAGATTCGGCCTGACGTAGTGCTCGCGTGGGATTTATACTACTGCTGGTGATGGCTATATCGTCGGCGAAAGCTGCGATGGACGCCTTGTGGTAGTTATTGCCAACAACATCAGCAGTATAAATGTTGAAAAGAACTGGCGATAGCACCGCACCTTGGGGCACACCGCAGGTGAGGGGAATTGTGGATGAAATTTCTGCACGGACCTGTACTGCGAGACTTCTCCCGCTCAGGAAGGAGGAGATGACTCCATAGAGTTGCTCGGGGCATTCAAGATCTTCTAGTTTCCGGCATAGGATCCCATGTGAGACGGAATCGAATGCCTTTGTGCAATCTATGGAGATCAGCGCTGTTGTAGTGTTCCTGTTGAAGTTGGTGCACGCCTCAGTTTGGAGCTTCATAAGGTGGTGTTCGGTACTGAGACGTGCCTGGAATCCTGTTTGTTCAAAAGGAATCACTGAATGTTCCTCGCAAAAGTCTCGTAGATAATTGTGAACAATTTTCTCGTAGACTTTTCCGAGGTGGGGCAACAGGCTGATTGGCCGGTAATGTTCTGGCTTGTCTCCATTCTTGGGCGGCTTGAGAAGAGGATATAAGATGGCGTGTTTCCACGTCTCTGGGAAATATCTCAGCCGGAGGCAGGCGTTCTACAGGCCCGTGAGGTGAGCTATTCCTTTACGGGGGAGCTGCTTTAGCAATACGGTTTGTATCCCGTCATGACCAGGTGCTCGGTTACCCTTTGTTCGCCTGAGAATGGCCTTTAGTTGTTTGGGGCTGACAAACATAAAGTTGTTATCCTTGGTCATGGCCGGGTGGGGTTCTGTGTCGACAGTCCGGTTGGTAATGTCCTGCCGATAGTAGTTTGCTAGCAGCTCCGCCTGTTCTTTGGGTGTCAGGAGCTTGTCCCCATCGTGTAGGCGGATCGCGGAGGTCT